>APFE031222757.1:0-95191 GCA_000404065.3 Pinus taeda
CCTCAAAGAAACTTAAGTTTGATGATCAACCTGAGCAATTTGTTTTCAAACCCAGGAGACCAATAACAAGGAAATTCAAACAGGTACAGGAGGTGTCACCAATAGAAGATGAAATAGGGGAGGAGATAAAACTTCATTCAAGTAAGGATAAAGGCAAGATAATTGCCACTCAAGAAGAAGGTAGTGTGGGAAATTTGAAAAAGAAATTGGAAGCTGCCAACTTTGAGATTGCCAGACTAAAGAATGATGCTAGGAAATTTGCAGCTAAGGAGGCTTATTTTAATCAAATGCAGGCTCGATGGGAAGATCAAACTTTTAAAATCCTTGAAGTGGTTGACTTTAATGTTCAATTCTGTAGCTGGACTAATCCTGCAATAAAAGAAGCTCAATTCATCAGAAAGGTCAATATAAACCTCAGGTCTGGGATCAAAGTACTGAGAAAACAAGTTGAAGACTTAAAGACCCAATTGGACCAGCAAAAAGGATATTCATAAAGAGGACCCACTTCAAGTAGGGAGTTATTTCAAAGTTTTGATAAATTTTGCTTGGTATAATTTTTCCAAACATTCCCATTCAATTTTTGAAGGTCTTGAGACAGTTGCAAGAATGTTTTAACTAGCAAAGTGCTCAAATAGCAAAGTTTTGGGTTGAAACTGTGATTTTTGAAACAACTCAGCAGTTTCGTAGCGCGCTACGAAACTGCTGAAGCTAAACAATCCAATATCAATCAACCAGTTTTGAAACATAAGCGGGAAATTTTGAAAGGGGAATATTTACAAGGCATCATCTGAAGCTTCAACAATCAACCAGGTTAAGATAGGTGGAGAAAATATGGATTCGGATCCAACTTTAAATTTTTGTCATAAAGTGAGCACATTTACCACGGTTCAAAATATGTCAAAACAGCTTAAAGGAGTTTTTGCTTTGAATGTAAAGGAGGTGGACAGCAAATCAAGGACGTGGCCATCTGTCACATTTTGGAAAATCAAAGATGAAGGACATGCTTCTATGGATTCGAAGATTGTAAGGCAAACTAAAGACTAATGAGCAAGGGTAGTTTCCTATATTTCAAGACAATGGAGAAGATGTGGCATGGAAGACCAGCATGGAGATTTGAACATCCATTACAGCCAAACTGAAAAGGGACCAAATGTCAAAGAATGAGAATCATTGTAACCAAGGTTATTATTAGCATAACATGGTGTTAGAATCCTACTTGATTTAGATCTCTGGAAAGTCTAGTTGAAATTTGTTACATTTAATAGGCAGTTAAAAGTTGATTAGGTGTCATTAGAAGTAGATTTCGAGTTCCCCTCATGCTTGAGGAGGAATCTCAATCAGGTAGAAGAGCTCTATAAATAAGAGAAAGAGCAATGTACAAAGGGTTGGAAAATTTATTGACAAAACTCTGATATTTGGCTTATGTAATACTCTGTTTTAGTAATACAAGTTTGGCTTTGCTTCTCAGGATTCATGAGGGATTTGATGTTCAGAAGGTGTGGTATTGTTATTTTCCTAATATTTGCAATGGTATGAATGTGTAATCACTTAGAATTCACTTATAGTGCTCTAACTTCCTGTATGCATTCATAGACTGTGTGGTCCCATATGCTTTGGTATGTTCTGAATGTGTTGAATGCTGAATGCCATGACTTCTATGTAAGGTTAATACTATTGTTATACTGAAATGATGTTGACTCCATAAGCCCAATGGATAGTTGCTAAATGTGTTTCCACCATTCATATTGTTTACATTTGTTTCACAAGAGTTAGCCATCTTAACTATAACAAAAAACATTAACCCTTTGAGAGAGCCCTCTCTGGTTGGGGAGGCTAAGCCTCAGCCTAAAGTAGGTCTGGAATAGTTACTTAAGGTCTTCCTGGTCAGCAGCCTTCCAAGGTCTGATTTTGAGATAACACCCTGGATGAATGGTTGTATAACAATTCCTTCCCTACTGCAGAAAAAATAACCCCATTTATGGAACTTTATGGATATCATCCACCTTCCATCACATCATATTTAAGAGAAAATTCTAAGGTTCAAAAAAAATCAAGTTCTCCAACTCTTAAAGGATAACCTCACTTTGGCATAGAATAGAATGAAACAACAGACAGATCAACATTACAACGAAAGAAGTTTTGACATAGGTGACTGGGTATTTCTATGGCTCCAACCATACAAACAAATGCCCCTCAAGAAAGCTAGGAAGGATAATAAATTATCACCAAAGTATTATGGTACACACAAGGTGTTGCAAAAGATTGGTACTATGGCATACAAATTGGAGCTTCCTACAGCTTCCCGAGTGCACCCAGTTTTCCATAGTTCATGTTTAAAGAAGGTTATAGGTGAGAAGCTCCCAGTTCAAACAATATTGCCAGAACTTGATGAGGAAGGAAAAGTCATATTGGAGCCTGAAGCAGTCATAGAAACAAGAACTCAACAACTACGAAATTGATCAATTTTGGAGTATCTCATCAAGTGGAAGAACTTACCAGCTGAAGATTCCACATGGGAGGATGATAATTTTATACTGAAGCATCTGAAACTACTCAAGCATTGAGGACAACACTTTTATGAAGGATAGGGGCATGTTAGGCCATTATAATACTAGTGTATTCCCTTATTATTATTGTCATTGTAACCCCTTATTGTTATTGTTGTGCCCATGTTGTCCCCATATTGCTATTATTATGCCCATAGACACCCACTATTGTTATTGTTGTGCCCTTACACTATTATTGTTATGTCGGCTATGACTATATTGTAAGCCCTTAAACTCCTATATACAGAAAGGAGGTATTTTCATTTGTATCATCCAAGAATTTTTCATTTGTGTAATGTAAAGGAGGTTACCCCCTTGAAGAGGCTAATTTTGAAGTTGTTGCTCTATCTTTTCTTCTATTTTGTGAGTTGAATTCATAACAAACCACTTCATCCCAAGTAAATGAGATGCCCTTTTTTAAAAGTTGAGTAAAATCTTTAGTTAACTTGGCATAGTTATGTATGAATTTATGTAGAGAGTTTTATTTCCCTTTCAAACTTTAGATTTGACGGAGATTGGAAGGTGGATGAAAATTTAGAATAACCTCAACCTTGAGTGGATCGACACAAATGCCTTCATTTGAAATGAAAAATCCTTGCAAGCTTCCAGATTGCACACAAAAAACAAACTTCTGTGGATTCAATCGTATATTGTAGTGACGACATATGATAAAGATATCTCTCAAATGCATTGGATGGTATTCCCATTTCAACGAATGAGGTGGAAAGTCATCCAAATAAGGTTGCACAATATGCTTGATATTGTGAAATGCATAAGACATAGCCTATTGGAAATTTTCATCGACATTCTTCAAACCAAATGAGAGTTTTCAATAGGAAAAAGTCTCCCATAGACATATGAACACGGTTTTATGTTGATCAACTAGGAGTATGTTGATTTGGCTGTAGCCATAAAATCTGTCCATAAATGAAAACATTTCATTTCCTGCACAATTGTCGAAGATTTTATTGATATAGGGAGTAGGATAATTGTCCTTCATATAAGATTTATTGACATCCCTGTAATTGATGGATACTCTAATGGTTCTTTGTTTCTTGTTAATTGGTACAATATTGGACACCCAATCAGTCAAGGGAACTGGGTGGATGAAACCTACTTTGAGTAGTTTCTCAACCTCAACTTTAATATCATGCACAACAATGCTTGGGTCAATTCCAGTCATTTCCTCATAGGACCAAGAAAAATGTCACAGAATTCTTGAAATAGGTCTTTATACATTCGAATCTCTTCGAATGAGCATGAAGCACCTATGTGAATATTTTCAATAATTCCTGTTTTGATTGAGATGTCAATAGAAATCATTGTAGATATGTTTCCCAAATTCCTTTTGGACTCAGCTTGAAAAACTAAAATGGGCCATTCCAGACTATCTACAATCTGAGGCGAAAAAACAGTTGAAAAATATTTCTTGATTTTACTAGGGCTAGGTAGAAAAGATAAACGATGATGGTAATTGGCCCATGGCATTTCATATGAAGTCATGACTTCCATAGTACTTTCATCAATATAAAATGTATTGTCCAAAGGATCAGGAAGTGAAATTGGTTCTAACTAAGGTAAAGGATAATAATCATCATCGATCACATTCACTTGATCAATATTAGAAGATGGTGGGTCGGAAAATGATTAAACTGGCTGGTAAGCCAATTAAATCAGGCTCAAAGGCATCTCATTTCCATAGGAGGCCCATTCAAACTCTGAAGGCACTATCCATGGATCAGAATATTTTATAGTGCATTATGTAATCATGTTAACCTCAGAAAAAATGGAAGGAAATTTAGGTGGAGGAAGTGCAAAGGTTCCCATTAGTGTTGTGTCTTTGAGTAAGCCCAACACCAATATTCTCATAAAGAGTATTATTTTTTCCAAAAAATGTATGTTACCTGTAGAGTTAGGTTTCAAAGTGTAGTAAGATAATTGGTCTAGTTTGACAATTTTCCCTTTCTGATTAGGAAATTGTATCATTCAGAAAATCGATGAGACCACTACTGACATAGCATAGGTCCAACTTTGACCAATAAAAATGTTGTAATCAAGCTGAGCATCAGCAAATTCAACTTCAATGGCAACTCAACTTCGATGGCAACCGTTTTACCCTTTGACTCTATGGGAAAATCATTTAGGATTCAATAATGAAAAAAACCTCTTCCATCAAATTATTTCAGAGTGGTAGGTGACTAATTGATATTTGGAGAACCTAAATCTTTCCAACAATAAATTGACATAATACTCGTAGAGCCTTGTTCATTAACAACTCTACGAAACACTTGTCTGATTTTGACAAAAACTAGAATCTGAAATTCTAGTTGATGTGGGAGTCTAGGTATATGAATCTCAAGATCAGAGATAATTAGATTAGAATATTTCAGATCAATAGCTCCAATGGCTGAAAACAATATATTTCATTGTGTTAGGCATGTTTGCAGCACCTCAAGAGATGACATTGTGAAAGGAGACATAACTAGGTCTTCAACAATGTTGTAATTTTGTGCAACTCTAACATGTGGGTTGAAAGCTGATTTTTGAAGCATACCTTTGGGTGGTGGTCAAATAATCATATCAAGGTTCAATTTCTTGATCTGTAATGGTTTAGAAGGAGGAGAAGGAATTGAATGGGAAGGTTTACCAAATGAACTAGTCTCATTCCCATTGACCACAAGACCCTTAAATTTGTAATATTTTGACCTCGTAGCTACGATAACTTGTTGTGAAGGAATCATCATGATATCTTGAGATGAAGAAGAGGAATATGTGTTATGGGAAACCATTTTTCTGTATTGAAAAGGATATGGATCCTTCAAAATAGTGGGAGTTGGAGAACCTTTAATGAATTTGGAAACCACTACCCAATGTGGGAATTCCTTTGTATAATGATCCTCATTACAAATAAGGAAAGGATAGCGAAGTTTTTGTTTCTTGTTAGTAGGTTCAGTTATAGTGGGTTTCTCTTTTGAAGAAGCATTTTGTTTCTATTTACCTTTCCCCTTCTTTTTACGTCCAAATGATTGACTCTTTCCAGTAGATGATTCTACGACATTAATTTCATAAATAACTTTTGGAGAAAGGCTTTCAGCGGGTGAATCTCGTATGTCCAAAGTCTAAATACTTTTAGAATTTTTCTTTTTCCCTTTAAATTGTTAGCTAAGATAACCTTTTATACCATTAGCGACATTAGATCATGTAGGAGTTGTAACTGTTTGATTATTTATTGCTGGGTGTGGTAAATTCAGGATTTCCTCGTAGAAGGTGCCAGATTGGGTATAGATTGAGTCTAAATACTAGGAAAAAGAAATTACCTTCTCTTCCATCATGAAACTTCCCTTATAAATATCCTCGGTAATAACAAGAAGTAATGACTTCGTAAACCATTCAGCTAAAATCTGATCTGGAATAAAAACTTTGACTAACTGACGTCTACGTCTCCATTCGTGTATATGATCATAAATATGAGTTGATTTTGATTTTTTTAAGGAATCCGATAGTTCGATACCAGTATTGTATCGAATCAATAGCTGGAAATGGGTTGAAAATGCTATTGCTAAAGAGTTAAAGCTATGGAAAGAGGCACGAGGTAGCTCAATTTGTCATTCGGATGTCAAACCAGTTAAAGTTTGTTGGAAATGGTGAAGTCGGATAGAATCATCGATTAAGGAATTCGATGCACACCAAAGATGATATCTCATCACATGATTGGATGGGTCTTCTCCTGATTTTCCTTCAAATTGGGTATGTCACTCAGTAACTTGTTGGGAATCGTCGACCAATAAGGATAATAATAAATAGGATCGTTCATTAACCAGGATAAATTAGGTAAATCTAGGGTTATAAACAGTAACTTCCATTTAGGGTCTTTCTGTAAATCTTGATAACCTTACGTGTTAAGTCCAACCCCTAGAGGAGGATACCCAGGATATCAATATCCTGTGTTGTTGGAATTGGGATTCCACCAGGGTAACCAGGGTGAACCATATCAGGTTGAGGTTGAAAAAGGACTTGATAAGTATGACCGAGGTATGGCTAACTCTGGAAAGGTTGACTTTGACCCATTTGACCTAAGTAATATTTCCCCTATATAGGTTGAGCTTGTAAAGGTTGACCTTGAATAAATTGACTTTGAATAGGTTGAGTTTGGATAAATTGACCTTGAAAAGGTTGGTTTTTGAAAGCTTGACCTTGGAAAGGTGGACTTTGAAAAACTTGTCCTTGAAAAGGTGGAGCCTGATAAGCTTGACCTTGAAAAGGTGGGCTTTGGAAAGCTTGGATTTAAAAGGGTGTTTGCATTATCCCTATGTTGGGTTGTCCAATAGGAATCTATGGTGTAGATTGGATGGTAGGACCAATTTGATAAGAAAAAGTGTGAGGGATTTCCTAAGTAGTTTGAGGAACATGGATTTGAGGGGTAACTTGAAGGGTCATTTGCAATAATACTAGGATAGGTGTTTGAGGTGAAATTGGAACTAATTGCAAGACAAGTGTCTGAACAGGTGTTTGAGGTGCACTCTGAAGAGGTTGTTGAGCTAGTTGTTGAACAAGTCATTGAATTGGTTGTTGAACAGTTGTTTGAGGAATCCCTTGGATAGGCTGTTGGAAAGTTGTTTGCGGAATTCCCTGAATAGGCTACTGGACAAGTACATCTATACTTGGAATAGGTATTTGGGGAATAATTTTTGCAGTATGATGAAAAGGTTGATAAACTGGCACTTATGGAGCAACTGGAGAAAACTGTTGAGTAACAACAAGGTTCCAAAGAGTGTTTGTCCTAGGGTAAGGAGTACTAAGAAAATATTGAGCTACAACAAGTTGACCAAGGCTGTGCTGAGGTATCTGACAATAAGTTATAGCAAAAGGTTGACCTCCAACCATAGGATAATATCCAACAACGGGTTGTCCTCTAGGTGGAGGATAATGTATTTTCCACCTAGGTGAGTAATAAATACCAGTTGGGGTTATTTGAGGGTTACCTAAGTTACCAAATACCATGTGAACATATTGGCTTGATGCCATAGGTGCTTTAGGAATGGATTTCATGCTCTGAACAATAGATGTAGATAAGCCATATGACCAAGTAGAAGGTTGAGGAGAAGAAGAAGCCAATAAAAAAATTCCAGTAAGTTACTGGTATCCAGGAAGAATTGAAGGACCACCATACAATAGTGATTCTATGGAGGTGGTAAACATAGATGAATCAATAGGTTGGCTCTTCTCAGTGAATAAAAAGGAATGTGTTGAGGTGGAAAACTAGGACCTGAAAAGTTCAAAGGGGTAGAATACCAAGGATCAAGTTGGAAAGGATCAAAAGGAACTCTTGGATCGAAAGATTCACTAGTGATAACTGGAGTGTGAGGTGAATCTTCCTCCTTGTTCCCAGTAATATCTTCAATGTTAATCAACCCAAGGTCTAATCCAGTCGAAATTATCAACTTCCTTCAAGGTGAAGGTCAAGCAGGAGTAGGAGCTATAATAACTGAAGGTGATTAACGTAGAGAAACATCAAACTCAGGTTCTTCTACTCCTGGTTCAGTTAGTTTAGTGTCTTAAACCTCACGAGTATTATATTTAGTTTAAACTACTTCGTAATCTATGAGCTAGAATTAACTAAGCCTGATTCTACTTCTTGCGTTGGATTCACTTCGGTTTCTACTGTCTCAAATTTTAAAACTGTAGATGTTTTGGGTTATTTTGAGGCTCTAGATCCTGTTGATTTTGACCTTTCAGTTTTTATCTTTTTCAATTGACTAGCTATATATTCAACGGGTTTATCTTGCATTCTATGTGATTGAATTGGTGAATTAGCCAAGATGAAACTTTTATCACAAAATCAAACAATATTCACAATCCAATCCTAAGGTCCCTAAAAAGTAAAAACGAACAATTAAGACATGCTAAAAAATCTAAGGATTCAAACGATGCAAACAAGCTTTTCGTAGTGAAATCACTAGTTGGTGATGAAACCCAATGTCGGAGAAATCAAAGTGAAAAGTGGCTATATATAGAGGGGGTGGAACTAGTTACACTGACAACCTGCTAAATGTACACGGTTTGGTGCAAGTAAACTTCATTTATGCCATCTTGAATGAAGAATACCCTCCAAAAAGGTCCAAGTGAGTCTAGCCAACATCTATTCCAGGTACAGTAGAGACTTCCCCTCCATTGTCACCTCGGGTAAATCCCTAATATTATAGTCTATAAGGTTACCAAGTAAAACAAATTAAACTAGGGGGACAGTCATAGATCAAGTGTACACACAAGGGCAGAGTAACAAATCTCAATCCCTTGAAAGTTCCTCAACATGGTTAATCCAAGGTTTACTTCCAAGTAACTCCCAAGTTCCTTTCAACATCCTTTTTAGTACATGTAAATCACTCTATTGGAGCCAATGAACTAGGGTCAATCGCTCCATTGGGTCTGATATGATCTTGTGCTAGACTCCTTTGTAACGGGAGCTTTCCAAAGCAAAATTGCAGTAAATGGATTTTTCTCCCTATCACAAGATACTAATGTTTATTTGCATATTTGGAAAGTTAACTCACTTCCCTATTCCAAATCCCTACAACCTGATCTACTGTAGGTGGAAAATATCCCTAAAAATAAAAAAATTCTAGATCAATTTTATTAGCATTGATTTTCATAGTTGTTATTTACTCAAAGGTAATGGACATGAAACTGATGGAATTATGACTTAACCAAACCCTAATGCATTTGAGAATGAAAATGTTATATTTTCATTTCAATGAATTTGTATCTGAAGTAAGGAAAGAGTCCTTCAATTTTTTCAATGGAAATGTAAAAAAAAATCAAAATCCCACTATATCCATTTTCCTAAAATGTCGATATCCAATTTTGAATTACCCAAATATTTAAATTAACTTCAATTTTTCATTTTTTCTCAATAACACAAGAATCAAGAAGCTCCTCTTTACCATGCAATCACTTGGAAATTCATAAAATGTAAGAAGAAACCAATAAACACTAAAATGAATTTTCCCTAATTGGATGCTATGAATTTACTTGCAGTAAAGAGTACACTTCATAAATACTTCAATGACTGAAGGAAAATGAATTTTCGTTTCCAAACTAGCATAAGAATTACTTTTCACTAACAATACCCAATATTGTAAATCATTGCTTTTCACACACAAAACAATCTTTCCCAAAAGAGAAAACTAAACTCAAGACCTAATTTGATCGAAAGAAGAAAAATAGACATACAACAAGGCAAGACCAAATGATCTCTCTTTTGATATCTTAACGGTTCACCAGATGAGACTTTACCCCAATTTACAGAAATAAGATAATCACAAGCAAATCCTTTCACAACACTCATCTAGACTAACAGAGACTCAAAGAAGGTACAAACAAGTGTAACTAAACAGGAAAAACCAAAAACCCTAGACTTGATGAGGATAAAACTGAAATTTTCAAAAATTCCAGGTTTGTGCATAGGTCATAGAGCAAACCAATGTGCATATGCATTGTTTGATAAAGAAAAGTGTGCAGAAGTGAGCTCTGTGCTCGAAGATAAAGTGCGCATAATGGGAAATTTTGGAAAAAATAAAAACCAAGACAAATAAAACCCAAAATCCAGATTTTTAAGATTTCCAAACACTCAGAGAGGGCTTCTAAAGAAGGTTCAAAAGGTCAAACAAGGAAAATAATGGAGAGTGAGACAAATCCCTAGCGGAGTCACCATTTTTTTATTTGGACTTCTCCCTCTTGCGGACAAGTGTGATCTCCTAGACCATAGAGAAATATAGTAACAAACAACTAGGAACTGTTACCTTTCCCTAGACTATGATTGAATGAAAGAAAACACTCTAATAGAGGTCACCATGGAAAATTTTAGGGGCTAATATTCCCAGGTGCGCTAATTTTCCATGTTTTTGCCAAAAAAAAAAATTGCCAATTTCCATCTTTTATAAGAATGATTCACCAATATTTTATAATATAAAATTATTTTACATTAAAAATCGCCAACATTATATAGAGAGTATATATAAAATCATTATAAAATTGAATAATTTTACAAATACATCAATAAACATTTTACTGTTTGCATACTAGTGAATAGTGAGATTCGCTAATGTTTTTAAACTTCAAGATAATTTTTCATTCTTAAAATTTTCCCTGGAGGTCACTTACTGTTTAGTCAAAATGTCTGATGAATTCCCCTTTAGAAATTTTTACCATCTACTTCTCCTTAACGCTTTAGAGATATTCCCATCGCTTCCCACAACCTCTCCATGATGTCCTGAAGGAGATCTTGAAGCCTTGATGTTGCAAGTCCCTTCCCATATTCTCCAACCCTCGAATGAATAACCTTCCAACTTTATTTCTGCATCATACGCCTACTTCCAACTGTCCTCTTCAATCCTCAGGCCTAAGTTAGCTTTATAGGCCAAGGAGGGGAAGTTTGGGATCCATTTTCCAAGGGATGAGATCCACTATTGGTGGGACATGGGTTCCATAAAGAAAGGGAGTAGCTGCATGATAGGATGGATCAGGGTTGAATAAGCATCCATTCAAAGCTTGTTAGTTGGGATAGATGCAACTAACAATGCTTCTAGACTTTACTTTTTATTTTTATATTCATTAAGTCATGTGTGCATGTCATAATGTAAGACAAAGCACACTTATGCACAATTTCTAATGGGTTCTTCTATGTATGCATAGATATTGACTAGGGAACTATGTAGGAAGCCAAAAACTGGGTTTTAAGCCATGGGGTCCAGGAATTTCACTTTCTTTGGGATAGTTTGGATTATAACTTTGTAAGGGAATTAATTGGAGCACATTTATGGATAGCAAAAGATCCAAACTAATGTCATTTGCCTAATGGGACAAAATGATGTGTAACTTAGGGGACCTTAAAATTTTCAGTAATTTTAATGGCTTTAAATTAGCTATAGATTTTGTGGTCATTGATGCTCAAATATTCAACAAGGGTGTCTTTGAGTATTTTAATCCTAGCCAAACCTCCTATGTTTATTTGATTGATTATTTTTTAGGTAGAAAACCTTGTTGATGTCTCTAAATTTCAATGAGAGAGTTGATTTTATTCACAAATGTATTTAAATCATTTTTGGAAAATTGTTGATCAAGTTCTATGTCCTTTGTAGATATTCAAAAATATATTTAATTATTTGAGATAAATTTCTCATGTGTAGATAAATCTTCCATGCTTCCTCTATGATTTCAAGTCACTTATTAACATTCATAGCAACATATGTTGTGATTCCTCTCAACAATTGTGTTGTTTTATGATCCTCTGGTTGTGTCTGGTGTTACTATTACTTGAAGTGCCTAAATAGATAACAAATTCATAAACATGGGTGTTGTATTAATATTTATTCAATCTCATGAACTCTTTTCTTAAATTTAAATTTTTCATCTTCTTATGCTATTACATAATGAGCAATAGCATCCCCTAAAATTTGGCCAATTTCAAGAGTTTAGAAGGTTTAAGTCCTGAACAATTTATTTCTCCTTTCACTTAACTTGTTACTTTCTTCTTTTTTATCTTTACCTTTTAAAATTATTACTTCTTAGTATACTTGCCGTAATGGGTGTCCCACATGGTTAAATTTTTTTCTTCAAATGAGGTAGTATTTTCAACAACCATTTCATTAATAAGTTTTATAGCTTCAACCATTCAGGTCATGAACCATTTTGGAATTCCAATGTTTTCCACTTCCACATCCATGAGTGCTTTTGCAATCCACGACCCCATTTTACTTGAATTTTTTTTTTTTATATGATGCGACTACATGCATTTATTCAAGAGGAATATGAGGGGGTGGCTCCTCTTTGCCATTGTTACTAGAGTGTTTGTCATTTTTGTCTCACCTTATAGAAAAATCTTCCAATTTTTTCTCATATGTGTAAAAGAGGTTCTTTGACCAGTTTTGGGTGGATGAGTAGGATGAGAGGTTGTGAGACTTTTCCCTCTTTTATTTGTATTTTCTTTAGTATTAGTACTTACTTAAGTGGTAACATGGTAGGTTGGGGTAGGTGTTTTAAAGACTTGATTCCCTCCACTTTCTTCGAAAATACTTCTAAACAAATGGTCATACTCATAAATGCCAAGTGACTCAAAAAGATACCATCAAGGTCAAATCCTTGGATGGATGCAACTTCAATTAAATTAAAAGGTTACAATAATTTAACAAATTATGTGAAATAAGCATAATTTCTCATGATAGTGTCTCCCAAAATAAAATGGAGTGTAGTAAATTTCCTCTTCTTTTTTCTATCAAATAAAATTATCCATGGGTGGCAATGTTTGCATTTTAGCAACACAATATCTCTCGAGAGTGAACTTAGGGAGTAGTTAGGGATTTCCATGATATTTGTATATTCTGAAGAGTATTATCCTCTCTCTCCTCATATCTTATTTTACCTATAAAAAACTATGTTTCTTCATTAAGATCCCCTTGGGATATTCCCCTATTAGTTATGGTTGAATTCACAGATAAAATGATCCTAAAATTGATAAAAATAAAATAGGGTTTTATGCCTCCAAAAGATAGGATACTAAAATTGAGTTGGTTCCATATTTGGATTCATGTTATTTTTACAAGGTATCAAGTGGAAGATATTGCATGAGACTATCACAATTATGATGTAGGCCATCATATATATTTTTTTGATATTTGGGAAATTTAACAACTCATATGAAATTTCATTGGAAATAACTTCCCCCCCATTAAAAAATGGTGTCTCTTCTAAAAGAAAAATACAAAATATATAGTAATAAGTTGGGAATCATTGCAATTGATCCATGCCCCACAACTCAGGAAAATAACTAGGAAAAATGTCTATATGGATTAGAAAAAATAGAGATATATACAAAAGAAATACTAGATAGCATGGTTGTAGAAGGAAATTTATTAATTCTTGTATAATATTCATCACATCACGTTGAGAGCATAAGAAATAATCAACATTGGTAATAATTATCTTCCTATTGGGCTTGGGAAGCTTCAAAATTATTCTAAAATCCTTGGGATTAAGAAGCATGAGATTCATCTCTGAATTGAGTCTGATGGTTCTAGCCTTTGAATCAAATTGGCTTGCATGCAAATGCATTATTTCCTTGAAGTTAGAAACTTCTAGTATGCATGTAGAATTTGTGAGCCCTATGTTCCAAATTTTATTTCTCTGTCTCTATTATATGGCCAAGCTTAAGTACCATTAGTATGCAATAGAATAGTGGAAAATTTTTCTTTCCTATCTAATGAGTTGGTGTTGATGGTGTTGGATGAGCCAACATGTCAGGAGATCTCCCTAGTAAGAAATCCCAATTAAACCTCAGACTGCTTGGTGTAGGAGTCCCAGCAGTGGTTCGTATGGTAATGCCTTGACCGTGATTTTTCACAGAGGAGTAAGATGTCCATGTTGGTAGCAAGGGTGTGACAGCTGAAGTGAGACAAGGAAGATGCATGAACAGTTCTAACACAAGAAAGTGGGGTGAGTGCACCCCTTGGAAACCTTTAATAGTACTCAGATTGGAAGGGAACACATGAGCAAAGATGCATCACGAGCTGGAAAGCAAGTTAGATAGCAATCCAAAGTGATGGTTAAACTAATAAACACATTTCAGTAAGATTCATACATACTTATATAGAATAGTCAATACATGCATGAGTAAGAAAATAGATACATATAACATTTAGAGTAAACATGATAGCTGGAATACAATATGACATATGCATGAAACGTGTTGGCTCTTGTTATATTAAGAAGCATAAGTTCCAATCATACAATACATCCATGTCCAACCACTAGTCCTAATAGTGGAACATTACAGCAACAACTGCCTGCTCCTCCAAAGAGATATACTAGCTTAGCGTAGTGGAGAAGCTAAGGTGCATTACAATACTATCCAAGCTCTCTCTAAGACAGTCTTATCAGAAGCTTGGCTAACCAAAATCCTTTACAATGAGTTATAAGGTTCTATTTATTGCAAAGGGTGGGGTGACCCTTAACATTCCCCTTTGTGACAGTTCATCTACCCTCATGACTCTTCATCTACTCTATGACTGTTACATCCAACTATCGACACTTGAACTTCCACTTGACAAGACATTAAATACAATCTACACATGTACCCATGTGAGACAAAAAGGCTTGAGCAAGCCATGCAAGACATCACTAACACTTAGACCGTTAAGGTGAGACCAACTCTTTGACATCCTTGTGATGGTCGATGGTGGCAAACTTATGCTAGGCTTGATCATCCGTGATGGTGTCCGTGCACTCAATGGTAACATCTTGCTGAACTGAACTCTTGCCATTGTTGCATCTGGGTACACTGGTATGACTCCTCTGTCCAACTCGTTTGATAACATGTGCATGGTCATCCTAGGTTTGACTAGACTAGAAACATATTGATGCATAGTGTCTGCGCTGATCTCCAAGCAAGTGCTGGTGGTCATGTGCATCAACTTGTCAAAATACATGTTCAGTTCCAGTTGGAATTGCTTCTTGTGTTCGCCTCGGTGAGTGTACCAAATGGGTGGGATCACATGAATGCGCATAATGACATGCATGTTGTTGAATTCCCTTGCATGCAATCAATAGCACTGCTCACCTTGTCTGCTCTGTGCCAACTGTTGGGATGGATCCATAACTTGTATGGGTGCAGTTTCATCTGTCTATGCATGTTGCACCCCCTGTTGTACCTGTTCCTATTGCAACTCATTCTCTTGTCTATGCAGCTCCTGTTCTTCCTTGAGTTTTTTCTTCAGCACATGCAACTCCTTCTCTATTCCATTCTCTGCCTCTGCATGATCTTCATGTCACGCCATCACCTCATAGCCTCAATCTTCAAAGCTTCTTTCATAATAAGTGGATTTGCTTTGAACTTGTAGCTTTTATGTGCCTCTATGATGTCAACAAACTTCCTCTTGCATTCATCGCATGTAGGTGTATCACCTTCTACTGCTGCTCACTGTGATGTCATTGCCATTGATCTTGATATCCTTGTCCATGAACAACTCGATGTCTTCGTGGATAAGCAAGTTCATAAACACTTGGATGACTGCATCCCTAGTTGCACTCTTAATAGTGTCTTTGACTCTTCTTTCCTGAAGGAAATTGTACTTGTACTGTTGAGAGATAGACAAACACCTATGATGCCTGGAGACATAGAAACACTCATGGAAAGAAATATATTAGTATAAAACCAAAACAAACATGAGGACTGACTTGCAACATGCATGTGTGATTGAACATGAAGGTTGTGCATTTTCGGTCAGGAGGTCAGGAAACTGAATGCCAAAACTACGCAAGGCATAGTTCGAGTTGTCAGGAGGCTTACTAACTATTGGAAATATGCAATGTACAATTTAGCCCGGCCTACTGAGGACTAAAACTATGCAATGTACAATTTCAGTCAGCAATGACATGAAACCAGCAATCTTCATTACATAGTTTCTGAGGCCAGTAGGATACTGCCTCCAAGAATTGTGCAATGCAATTCTAGAGGTCAGTGCTCTGCTAGGCTTATGCAATTTCTAGAGGGAAGGGAGAGCCTTTGCTTTCGGAAATGTGCAGTGCTAGCTGGGCAAGGCACGGTCCGGGCCAAGGCAACCCAGTCCGCCCAACGAGCAAATGACAAGATGAGAAGTCTGAATGCATGGTGAGATGAGCGTAAACAAGAGTGAATGATCATTCATCCAAAAAACAAGTGCAGGATTCAGAAAATGGCAAAGCATGCATGTGTGTGAAGTGAGTCGCCGTAATGGTGACTGTCCATGCAAAACAGTGTCATGCATGCGACAACAATGAGATGCAAAAAAAAAATGAAACGGTGCTTAATCAAGCTAACATACATGTAAAAAACAACAAGTGCTCATTGAAATCAAGCAGACAACACTCACACGAAGCGATACACAAAAATCGACAAAAACGCAATGTAAGACATGAAAAGCGGACTTACCCCAAAACAACTGAGTTGAATGTGCTGAAGACTCATAGATGTAATGTGGGATGTCAGAGCTGCAAGGTGAATGTGAGGAATGAGCTCTGTAGCATTTGGTTGATGAGTTTCAATAAAATCGATGTTGTGAAGTACCTGCCACAAATCTAGGAAAAGCGACACCTGGTGGGAGGTTTTTGAAATGATCCTGGAAAAGCGACACCTGGTGGGAGGTTTTTGAAATGATCCTTACATGCAACCTCCAACTGCTAAAAATAGATCCCTGAATCAAGGGATGCCTTTGCATGTTGCCTTGGGAGAAGCATTCCATGCATGCAAATTAGTTTTTCTCAGTCCCGTAGGGAGTTGGTCAACCTGAAGGCACGTGCATTGGTCTACTTAGCTGAAGGGAAAAAATGTGCATTTCTAGGAGGGAGTTGGGTTAGCTGCCCAAAAGGTTTGCATAATTTCTAGGATGAGCAGATGACTGCTTCCCAGATGATTTATGCAATTTCTTGGCTGAGAAGCCCTATTAGGAGGAATTGCGCAATTTTCTCACTGAACAATGATAGGCAGATTTGCGCAATTCTGGAGCCTAGCAGACTTCCAGACAGAATTGCACAATTTCTGGAGGGAGGGTTGGTTTCCATCTAGAATTGTGCAATTTCTTGATGGAGCTACTCAACCTGCATCTAGACCAAGTCCGATGAAACTGACTATGAGGAGGATGGAACAAGCTTTGATGAACAGGGTTTCATTCTACAATAAAATCACTAAAGCTTAGGTACTTAACAAGACAAGACATTTTGCTGTGAAAGGTTGGTAGGGAGGCTCCAAAACGAAGCTAAGGAAAAATTTGGGAGGGCGGTTGTAGCCGCTACTGGCTTTGTCCCCACAAATTGAATCCTTCCTTCCTTTAGTTTCTATATTGATCATTGGCTTAATGCATTTTGGAGATGCATGGAAGATCAATGATTCCTTAGTGGAAGTATTAATTTTTAATCCTTGAGTTACAATATTATTTAATAGGATATCTCCTTTTCATGTACCACTTTCAGTGGGCCATGTGAGAATGATAGTGGAAGGTAATAGCTTATGAAAAGTTTTAGAGAGATGTTATAGGAAGTCATTTATGTGATACACTATCAATGAAGTAAGTTAAGTAATCCTCATAGTGCAAGGTTAGGACATGACATGATGATAATTCACATTCAATATCAAGGTGGAGGCAGATATGGTTCATGTCTTACAATATCAAGAATATTTTTCCACCTTGAGGATTAAACTTCCTTAATTGAGCCTTCATATAGCCTCAATAGGAGAAAATGATTGATTTTCACTAAGTATTGAAAGGAAGCAGAAAGGTAAGTTATGGCATGTTGTGCAAAAATATGGTTGTACAGAAGGATTCTTGTGTGGAGGATTGAATGTGAATAAAAAAGGATGCACGGGATAGTAAGTGTGCAAAAGGATAGATGTGTCGAAGAATAGTTTATGAATCATTGTGCACATAGAGGAAAATGACTAAGTGTCGGAAATGTGGAAGCCTTAGTGCATAGTGTATGGGATGTTTGAAGTATGGTGTGAAGAGTGTTTTGACACCTTTTCCTTGAAAAATGACTAAGTCAAGAAAAATTTGGGTACAGGAAAAATATAATAGGTGTACAAAAATACGTCAACAATTGTTACCATCATGTACATGACTCTATATTTGCAATTGTTCAAAATCCTCCTTGAATTCCTCAACCTCTATGTATGCCTCTTCATATGCATCATGGGTGAAAGAATCCATGTGCACAAGAGTTACCAGAGATATGATATTTGATGTGGGTGGCCTTAAAATCATGTTGGACGACTTGTTTGTGTTTTCCTTCTTATACGTAATCACAAAATGAAATTGCTTAAAAATCCACATCCACTTCTAGTGCCTTGTTAATTGTAAATCACTCTGGGATACTAATACTGTAATGGTTGGTGATTTGTATAGATTATTATCTCCTTTCTCATCAAATAATGTTTTCTCTTTTTAAAATTTTTTACTAGGGCATATAACTCCTTGTCACTAATAAAGTAGTCGAGAAACAACACATGAAATAATTTAGAATTATAGCATGCATGCCTTCCTTCCTATATCAACACTAATCTCATATCATACCCAATTCCATATGTCTCCACTTCAAAGGGATCCTACAAGTTTGGTAATGCAAGATCATATGCTTAATTGATTTTCCTCTTTAGCTCCATAAAGGCCTCCTACTGATCCCTTCCCTAGTGGAAACTCTTTCTACTGAAAAATAGGCTATGAATTTCCTCAAGTACTGTGCTACTCCAACAAAACTCCTAACCTTAGAAACATTGGTAGGAACTAACCACTTTATGATGGCTTCCATCTTGGTAGGATCTATATTTAGCTCTTGTCCACCAATCACATATCCTAAATAAACCAAGGATTACTATGAAAGCTCACACTTATTGGGGTTTTCCAGTAGCTAATGCTTCTTCATGTCTCTAGCACTTGCATTAAACATGAGATATACTCCTCTTAGGTAGCACTACATACGTATATATCCTCCAAATAAAAAATAATGAATGAATCTAAAAATTGGTGCAGTATTCCATTCATTAACCCCATGAATGTAGTTGGAACATTCCATAAACTATATGGCATGAATAACCACTAATACAAACCTTGTCTTTTTTGAAGGTGGATTTCCAAGTATCTTCTTCTCTAACTCGAACCTTGTGATAGCTTGATTTTAAGTCTAGCTTTTGAAGTATTTTTCTTACTACAACTAGTCTAATAGATCATCTATCCTTGCTAGAGGGTACCTATTGTTGAATTTTAATTTATTCAACACCTTGTAATCAATGCACATTCCCAGGTCCCATCATTCTTAGGAATAACTATGATAGGTGACCCACATGGTCATGTACTTGGTTGATTGATCCCCTACACCATCAGCTACTACAATTACTTTTTTACCTCATTAGCTTATATTACATACTTCCTATACATCCCAAATTTTGGCAATGGAGAGTATGGAAATAGTATGATCTCATGCTCCACTTCCCTCTTAGGTTGTATCCTTCTAGGATCTTGGAACACTCCCTTGTATGCATGTATAAACTATTCCAATTATTTTCTCTATTCCTTAGTTCACCCCTCCAGGAATGAATTTACTCTTGTTGACTTTTCTATAGACTAATTTTATCTTAAAAATAAGAAAACATACTTCGTGCTAGAATCGATCAATTTCTTCGCTTGGTTGGCACTTACCAGTGAAATTTTGGACTTTCCCTTATGCACATTGATGGTGAAGGATTTTTAATCCTTGATAAGACGATACTGGTTAGCTCCCCACATGAATATTACATCTTACATGTACATATTAGGACTTATAAACACCACATTGGATACATCAAGTCGAACTAAATCTTATTCTACTTCATCAATAAAATAAACATTAATAGAAAATTAGATATTGCATTATTTCGTTACCTTTATTTCTACTCCAATTATAATTTGTTGACCAAACCTACTTCAATGATATTCACCTATGATCTTGAGTAAAAATTAGAATCAATTTTTATATTCTTTGTTGAAAATGCAACAAGAAAAGCCTGATTTAATTTTCCCTTGAATTAAATTAGGAGAAAAATTGTAATTCCACATCACAAGACAACTTGCAAGAGTTAAGTAAGTTAATTTCATTTAGTTGGCTCAGTTAATTCGATTTGAGGGTCTAACTAGAGTCATGTAGAGTGTCTCCTACTTTATAGGAGCCCTAGTTGAGTTTATTTTGAGTTGTAATTAATTAATTCAGTCTAAGTGAGTTAAAGTCAATTAAACTAGTTCCAATTGTTGGAGAACTAGTAGGAGGTTATATAGTGGGGTGTTTCTTCATGTGTTCAACTAGTTAACTGATGATTCAGCCATAAATAACTCATGCATGTCAGATATAAGAGCTATCTAGTTGAGATTGGAGTTCAAGGGTAGTGTACTATCAATTGTATAATCATCCAAATTGTACAGGCGGTGCATGCAGTCAGGGGAAGGCCTATGATGGATTACGCAATTCCAATTGAGTAATTTACCTAATTAATAGGGGATAATTCCCAAGGAAAGAACACAAGGAAATAGGGACTTGGGAAAGAAGAAAAATGGTTAAGTATTGGCCTAGGCTTATGTAGGAAACAGAGAGACAGATAGAGATAGTGTGGAGGTTGCTCGTGCTTGAGAAAAGAAATGTAATCTTCTCATATTTTCTAGCTAATGCAATATACAAATAGCATGGGTTTTAACTATGGATTTCCCCAAGAAATCATTATGTAATGTGTTGATTGAATTCTATCTCTTGTATGCTGCATGATTTCTTGATCGATTAATTGTTTTCGCTAATGAGTTGAGTAGATTCAAGTATTTTGTTTTAGAAAATCACATATGAAATTTGAATATACAAGGAATTTTTACATGGTATAAGAGCACAAATAACATTAGAAGAGAAGAATACAAGTTTAACTTTGCAGATGAAATCAAATTTGCAATATTATTCTTCAAAGGCAACAAGATGTCGTTTTACAAATTAAGACTCAAATATGCCCTTGAGGGTGGTTCGAATTATATTTCTTGGAAGAATAGGATGGAGGAAGTGTTGGAAGATAATGGGCTGAAGGAATTCATAGACAATGATATTCCTAAGCCTCCAACAATAGTTGTTTAAGATTTGGCAGAGTGGAATAAATATGTTGCAAAGGCGAGGAGGATCATACTAGAAGGAGTTCGAGATCATATTATCTCAAACCTCCATGGGAAGGACACACCCTATGCAATGTGGAAAGAATTGATAGACATGTTAGAACAACAATGATCACAAGAAGCTAGCACTGAAGGACAAGCTTCGGAAGATCAAGATGGAGAAGGGTGACACAACACCATAGTACTTGAGTAGGTTCACCCAATTTTGGGATGAGATTGGGAGCATTGGTATTGCAATTTTTTGAAGACGATCTATTCAACCTAGCACTTCTAGGCCTTCCTAAGAGTTGAAACAACTACCAGGATTCAATAAATTGGAGGGAACATCTACCAAAGTGGGAGTGTTTATTGTTTGACTTGGCGTAAGAAGAGATAAGGCGAAACACCAGAGATGGAACCTCATCCAAGTATGATGATGAGGAGAATTGTGCCTTGGCTAGAAAGGAATAAATCCAAAGGGGATTCTAGTCAGAGTGACAAGAAGAAGCACTTGTCAAAGATTAAATGTTTTCACTGTTATAAGCTGGGAAACTATGCCACGAATTTTATGCACAAGAAGGCTGACAAGAAGCCCTCAAGAGGAGTGACAGGTGAAGCTCTTGCTTCAAAATTTGAGTTGGATTTCACCCTCATTTCATGCATGGTGACATCATTGATGGGTAGTGTGTGGTATCTTGATAGTAGAGCCTCACTCCATATGACCGAAACAAATAATTTTACAGTGATTTGGAGGAGAAGTACCTCCAGATGCACATCAATATGGGAGATGATGGAAGGTATAGTGCAACTAGCATTGATACTATTAATTTTTAAAGGGAGTCTAGTTCTCATCTCACATTAAAAAATGTCTTGTATGTTCTAGGTTTGAAGAGGAATTTAGTTTCAATTGCTACATTGGAATATTGTGGCTACAATGTGATATTTATCAAAGTAAAGGCTTTCCTTCGTCACATAGCCACAGGACAAGTGAATTGGATCAGGGTTCGGGTGAAGAACCTCTACAAATTGGATGTATAATACTATGTTTCTTTGAGCACAAAAACACAGAAGGTGCAGAGCAAAGACATCAATGAATTATGGCATATAAGATTAGCCCATTTCCACCATGGCACCTTGAAGATCATGCACCAGATTTCTACAAGACTTCCCAAGGGTGAACCAAAGCAGTGAGATACATGCAAAGGGTGTGCACTAGGGAAGTACTGTTAGGCCCCTATACTACTACTGTAACCCCTTATTATTATTAGTACAACCCCCTTATTATATTGATGTACCCATGTAGTGCCCATATTGTTACTATTGTGCCCCATAGAAGCCCACTATTGTTATTATTATGCCCTTACATTATTATTGTTATGTAGGCTCTGATTATAGTATAACCCCTTAGACTCCTATATATAGAAAGGAGGTATTTTTATTTGTATCATCAAAGAATTGTTCATTTATGTAATGTAGAGGAGGTTGCCCCCTTAAAGAGGCTGAATTCTAAGGCTTTGATCTATCTTTTCTATTTATTTCTTGAGCTGGCTTCATAACATTTGGTATCAAAGCTTTGGATTCTAGGGTTTTGCTGCTCCAAATAGGTCATCATGGCATTTTCACTATAACTTTTTTTCTGCGATGTTTCAGAAGCTAAAAAAAAAAACCCCATTTGAGAAGAAATCGCACTGAATCTCGGGTCTGAATTTCAAATCTTTTCGCGCTATATTTGCGAAGATATGATCTAAAAAAGTTGGCCTTTTTGCAGACTCTTAAATTACATTCCAAATAGGTGACCTGGGGAAAATCGTCAGAACTTTCTCTTTGAGCATCAGATTGAAAATTTGTAAGAAGGTATAGAAAAAGGATGGACTGTATTTTCTTATATATATTTTTCAGAGTCAAAGGTCGAAACAGTGACACATGGCACGTCATACAACATCGCTCTACTGAACTAGTCTATAATCAGCTCACTGTGGGAGATTTGGCATAACTCTTCCTTGGAGAATCCAATTTGGATCAGACTAGGGGCATTGGAAAGAGGACGCAGAGGGCTACTATAGGTTGTAATTTCAAGACTTAAAGATATGAAAGTATGGAGTTACAGTCATTTCAATATAGAGCTCCTAAAATCAAGAAAAAGCAAGATGAGGAAGTTTGATGGCAAGGATATGGTAAATTGGATACGTCAGATGGAGCAATATTTTGATGTACATGGTGTACCACTGTTACAAAAGGTATGTATTACATATTCATATTTATAAATGGACCAATTTTTATGGTATAAAGGGATTTGTTCTCATAAAAAACTTGTTACGTGGTAAATTTTCATGGAGGAAATGATAGCACATTATGAGGATACAAAGAGCAACACCACAACAATTGGAAAGAGTAAAAGGGCTTTGTGACATACTAGAAAGTAAAATTATGGCAACAATGAATTCTAACCCTCACAGCTATGAAGATGGAAGTGTTTTTCTCCTAGCCTTCCACAACCTACAAGGGTTACACCACAACAATTGGAAGAAAAAAGAGAAAAAGGGCTTTGTTACAATTGTGATAGAAAATGCACTAAAGGTCATAAGTGTGTTGAGAAGAAATCATTTTACATAGAGTATGAAGAGGAGGAAGAAAAGGATCAAGAAACATCAAAAGAAGAGGATATACACTAGGACCCAACCCCAAAGAAAGAAGAAATGAATTCGACCATATCTTGTAAAGAATTGGCAAGAACTACCACTCAAACTCTCAAGATAGAAGGACATATCAAGAAGAAAAAGGTTTAAGAAGTGAAAGATCACATCGAGAAAGAAGAAATGGATCCAACCATATCTTGTAATGCATTGGTCGTAATTACTATTCCTCAAACTATCAAGATAGAAGGAAATATCAAGAAGAAAAATCTTCAAGAAGTGAAAGATCACATCGAGCATCAAGAAATGAATCCGACAATATTTTGTAAATCATTGGAAGAAATTACCACTCTTCAAACTCTCAAGATAGAAGGAAATATCAAGAAGAAAAAGTTTCAAGCAGTGAAATATCACATCGAGCATCGACAACAAGTTCTCCAACTTTTAAAGGATAACGCCACTTTGGTGCAGAGTTGAATGAAACAATAGGTAGATCAACATCACAGTGAAAATTTTTTTGATGTAGGTGATTGGGTATTTTTACGGCTACATCTCAAGCAAGCTATTTATGAAAAGGAAATGTTGGAAATACTAAATGCACTTAAGAAATGGTGACCTTACCCAATGGGAAGACACTTCAAGGTAAAAATGGATCATGATAGTCTTAAATACAGTTTAGAACAAATATTATCATTAGAAGAACATAAAAAATGGGTCACAAATATGTTGGGTTATGACTTTGGCATCATCTAAAGAAAAGGGAAGAATTTTTTTGTTGCAGATGCGCTCTCAAGAAAAGATGAGGATGTGGAAGCATTGTTTTGTGCTATTTCTATTATCCAACCAGACTGGATAAACAAAGAAAGGGATGAATGGAAGAAGCAAGAAGAATTATGGCCATTCATTTAAAAGCTGCAGAAGATCCCAATTCAAACAATATTGCTAGAACATGAAGAGGAAGGAAAAATCATATTAGAACCTGGAGCAGTCACAGAAACAAGAACCTGACAACCACGCAATCGATCAATTTCAGAGTATCTCATCAAGTGGAAGAACTTACCCGATGAATATTCCACATGGGAGAAGAAGAATTTTATACAGAAGCATCAAAAACTACTCAAGAGTTGAGGACACCACTTTTTGAAGGAGAGGGGAATGTTAGGCCCCTATACTACTAGTGTAACCCCTTATTATTATTAGTAAAACTCCCTTATTATATTGTTGTACCCATGTAGTCCCCATATTGTTACTATTGTGCCCCATAGAAGCCCACTATTGTTATTATTATGCCCTTACATTATTATTGTTATGTTGGCTCTGATTATATTATGACCCCTTAGACTCCTATATATAGAAAGGAGGTATTTTCATTTGTATCATCCAAGAATTCTTCATTTATGTAATGTAAAGGAGGGTTTCCCCTCGAAGAGGCTTATTTCTAAGGAGTTCATCTATCTTTTCTATCTTTTTGTGAGCTGGTTTCATAACATTAGGTGCACTCACCTAAACCAATACCCCATTACTCCCAACAAAGGATGGGTCCAAAACCATTTTTTATGTCATGAGGGAAGAAGCTTCTTTCTCCTATCCCTCTTCTCGTCCCTCAACCTCCCGTAATGATTGAAGGAAACCCGGATCAGTGACACCCCTACAAACACCCATGTGCAACTTATGAAAAAAACCAGATCATTTGATTAGCCAATGTCCTGAATTAAGGGCATTCAACCGATTGTATCTAGTTACCTACATTGCTCAAAGCACCAAATCCAAGCACAAACATCACACTTGCCAGATTTTTGCAGGAAATCATCACGTGTGACACTGCCCCCATCTTTCTTAGTTCCACTCTATGCTAGGATTCATGCAATGATTCATCGATGAGAATTATGATTTAGTTGGATCAGATACCAAATCATTAGATCAGACCATGCCACAAGGGAATGAAGCAACCCAAATCAGTGACACCCCTACATACACCCATGTGCGACTTATGAAAAAACTAGATCATTTGATTAGCCAATGTCCCAAATTAAGGGCATTCAAATGATTTTATTTAGTTACCCGCATTGCTCAAAGCAACAGATCCAGGCACAAACATCACACTTGCCAGATTTTTGCAAGAAATCATCATGTGTGACACTGCCCCCACCTTTCTTAGTTCCACTCTATGTTAGGATTCATGTAATGATTCATCGATGAGAATTCTGATTTAGTCAGATAAGATATCGAATCATCAGATCACACCACACCATAAGGGAATGAATCATCTAGGTCCATTTTATGCGTGTTTGAAGAAAAATGGCTGCCACCAATTCAACAAGGCCGTGATTATTACATCTCCTCTCACCATCATCAATCTAGATTAGGAAAAAAATGATCTAAGGCATTTTGGAAAAAATGATCACCCCTCACATGTGCCCTATGTGATAAATCCAACCACTTCATAAATCAATGTCGTGAATTGAATAAGTTTAATGACATCTTTTGCTTAGTGGTCTAAATTCCACAAATCCATATCTCCAATAAAGAGAAAATCACATGATGCTTGTTATCACTCAGGTTGTCCCTAGGCTCCTATTTAGGGATACGACCGAGGTAACCACAAACCAATCTTTGGATTGCAGGTTCTACCTCACCTGCAATCAGAGAGGGCTCTCTCTTAATGATTCAACTTTGTTGACAATTTTAAGCTAGCTTTTGGCTCAAGGGTTTTTGTTTGTGTTTGGATGGTAGGTGGAAATTTCAAGCAAAGAGGCAAGGTAAGATGTGATAAGTTTCAAACCATTGGGCATGGAGTCATGGATTAATGCTTGCTGTTGCGTTTTCTTGGTCACAAGAGGATTAAGGAGCGAGATAGCCACACATGATACAATTATCAATCTACTGAAAGGATGGAATGACAATCAGAGATGAAAGGCAAAGGAGAATCATTTCATCATACTGAAAAAGAGGAGAATTGGATGAATGGTTATCTAGGAGCAGCTAAGAATTCCTAAACTCTCATTCATATGTGAAAGAAACAGCATAAACAAGATCATTTAAGTATACATGTTCATAACTATTTCTAATGAAAACATGAAAAAATGCAGAAATTGAGCTTAAGGTGTAGTTAAACAAATCCTAAGCTATTCTTCTTTTCTGCAATTTAGATGGCGGAACGGTGGTAAAACAAAACATGAAAATTAACAGAGTTGAGAAACACTTATTTAACCATGTAGAAGCACAAGAATTCCGTAATCACTCCTCAGCCAATTAAACACATCCAACAGTTTCGAAATCCATGCCTTCAGCAGTCTTTGATTATAGAAAATATGACAGTTACAGTGCGGGTCTCTGCTTGAAGAAAATGTCGAGATAAAGATTAAGCAATTTCCTCGACTCACTCACTAACCAACCAACCAACCCATAATCCATCTTTCAGGGTGGTATATATAAGCAAAATATTAGAAAGTCATTTATTACAATTGACCTAAACAGGTCTGCTGGAAAAGCTCTTCTAAAACCTAAGTGTTGCTGGAATTAAATGCAGGTAAGTCCTTTGGGCTGTGCTAGAGGCAACTGAATCAGAAAAGACTGCAATGTGGCCCTTGGAGGCTCGATATGGTACTGCTGGAATGACTGTGCTTCGGGATCTGTAGTTCTGTTCTGGTACGAGTCCAATGTGCAATAACTATGATTAGAGGGTTTTGAGTGGCTTCGCCCTCTTTCTTTGACTTTGCTGGAAGGTATTAAATGTTCTCCTGCTTTGGACTGCTGTTAAGATCTTTCGCTGATACTCTTTGCCGCTACATTGATGGCTTCCGCCGCCTGCTGATACTCTTTGACGTGCTTGTTCCCTGATGATTTGATCTGATACACTTTAAACTCTGTCATTGGTCCTTTGCTGTCTTTAAACCAGATTAATTTGGCAAAGTCGGGTGATTTCGGGCTTTTTCGGCGCAAAATGGGCCAAGGAATCAAAAGATTTCCCAAAACGGCCTATTTCCTGTAGCGATGATCGAAAACTGCCTCTGTTTCTTGTTCTGGAGCTCCGAAGTGTGATTTTTCTTCCTGCGCGAATTTTCGGTTTCTTGGCTGCTGACGTCAGCAGTATGGCGGGTGACGTCAGCCTGCTGACGTCAGCGGTGGCTTCCTGGTACAGATGTGACATGGTAGGGTGCTCATATTTGAGGGCGATGTGATGATTTTTTTCCGATGCGATCGCAATATCGTGTCGGTGGGGAACGGGAAGGTATTTTTGTTGGACATGCGACGCTTGCGATGGCCGATCGCCGATATCGCGATATCGCATCGGGTAACGACGGATGGGGCATAACTTATATGGTGAGAATATTGCGATCTTGCGATGCGAGCTGGCTTTCTAGGGTCTGCGGATTGTTAAGGAAGACGGTAAGGGGTTTATTGCGGTCGGAAGGAGTGAGTAAGTGGGTTAGAAAGGCATTTGAGGCCTCGGAAGGGGTCCGATAACCTAAAAAAGGGATTTTATACTTTTGAAGGAGTCCATTGTATTTAGAAGATGGTTTGAAGGGGCAGCATGAGGGCTCTTGCTAAGTTTCAGATAAACTGAGCAATTCCCGGGGGTACTTATGGTTATTTTTCAACCATGGGGAGGGATATTTACATAGGGATGATTTACATAGTTCTAGTAGGGGGATGGGAAAATATAGGGAGTTAAATAATAATGTCAGTAGTTAATATGGAGATGGTAAGAAAGCGCTAAGTTTGAGAGATCTTAGGCTGCAACAGGGAATAGAACCTTATAGAGAGATTATGGAATCTCTTTGAGTGAAGAAGATCTTCACCCGAGCTAATGATATGAAAATGATGAAACTAAGAGGTATCAAGCAGATCTTGACCTCTTTTTGGGGAAGTTAGTTAATGATTTGGGGGAGATGGAGAAAGGAAGTTAGTTATGCCTGTTTTGAGATTTTCACATAGAACTGCCTGGTGATGGTGTCCTGAGTAAAGATGACACCTGAAAACCTGGAACTGATCAGCAATCAAGATTGTGCAACCTCAAACTACCTACCCAGCATACTTACCTAACATTTTTTTCTTCTTTTTCTTTGTGTGCACTTAGACTTGCAAACCCATCATTTCAATTTCTCTTTTTTATGCTTTCCTATCTACAAACTACCCTTATTTCATCCGAGGACCTAGATTAAGCTGTTGGGCTCCTTTGATTCTCTACCTATCTAAGAATCTGCCAAGATTAAACTGTTTGGACAGATTTTCATTCTCTATATTCTAAAACAGGAAATTTAAACCTAGGGAGACCAAGATTAAGCTGTTTGGACCTCCCTTTAACTGAAAATTGGCGACACCGGAATAAATTCTTCAAGATTTGGAAGGCAGTTAGATGAACTCTGAGTATCCTTCTTCGCTTGGAGACTGTTAAGCAAATATGGAGCATTGTAGCATGCAAAGTATGACATATTTGGCCTTTAAACATGTCAATCATGAAATATGAGTAACCTGCTGTGGCAGGAGGCTAACACCTCCTTTAGCTCAAACTCTATCTTCTTAGGTTCCTTTGGTTGGACTTCATGTTTAATAACATCCTTCAACTCTTTGAACACCACATCTCAGTTGTACAAAACCTTCCTTATCACTTGGTTCCAAAGCTTATAACCCTTTAAACCATCCTTATACCCAATAAAGATGTGCTTTTCATATTTACTATCCAACTTGGTTTGTTTCTCCTTTGGAACATGTACATATGCATCACATCCAAATACCCTCAGATGTGAAAGAGAGGGTTTCTTACTAGTCCATACCTCTTGAGGAGTCTTATCCTCCAACCCTGATGAAGGTGACATGTTGCATGCAATATCCACCACCTTTGCCCAGAATTCCTGTCCTAACCTGGCACCATTGAGCATGCTTGTTGCCATTTCCATCAACGTCTTATTCACTCTTTCTGCAACTCAATTTTGCTGAGGTGTATATGGAGTAGTCTTTTGTCATGCTATACCACACTTTTTACAGATTCTTCATATTCCTTGTTGCAAAACTCTCCACCATTATCTGTCCTCAGCACCTTTATCTTCTTCTCTATCTAATTTTCCACGAGAGCCTTAAATTCTTTAAACCTGACAAAGGCTTCAGATTTCTTCTTAAGGAAATATATCCATGTATTCCTTGAGAAGTCATCTATAAATGATACATAGTACATAGACTTACCCAGCAATGGAACCTTCACAGGTCCAAACACATCACTGTGCACAAGTTCTAATATTTGTTTCGCCCTCTTACTACCAGAGGGGAAACTCACCCGATTCTACTTCCCATATGCACAATTTTCATAGAAATCAAAATCCAGAGAGATATTACTGATACCTTCTACCATACCTTTACCATGAAGTATTTGAAGGCCCTTCTCTCCAATATGTCCAAGCCTTTGATGCCAGAACATGGTCTTCTCTCTAGAGACCACTAGATTTTCTACTCCACTTTCAGGAACCACAGAACTATTGCACCCATCAATAACAGTGCTACCTTGTAGCTTGTACAGAGTTCCAATTCAAACTCCTTACATCAATACTAGTGCTTCCCGAACCATTTTGCAGGTATCCTTCTCGAACACTGTTTTTACACCTGCATCATCCAGCTTGCTTACAGAAATCATATTTCTGGCTAATGCAGGAATACGTAGAACACCTGGAATCGTTTTAACCCTTCCACCTTGCAACTTCAACTTTAATTTTCCGCGACCAACGATTTTAGCCTTCCTATAATCCCCTAAGAAGTCATCACCACCATCGTATTTCTCATACTTGCAGAACAACTTTCTATAGGGAGTGAAGTGAAAGGATGCACCTAAGTCAATCAACCATGCCTTATGATTTGTGTACTTGAAGAAGCCAAGTACACATCCCCACCTCATCCAAGGTGGTTTTCACCTCTACAAAAGGAGCATCATTAGTTCCCTTTCCTTTATCAGGAGCTTTAGATTTACAACCCCTTTTGAAGTGCCCTTCCTTTCAGCATTTTCAGTGTTGGATACCTATACCAATAGGTTTCATATTTCATGATGGGCAAATTCAAATGCCAAATATGCTCTGCTTTGCTGATACAAAGATCCCATATTTTCAAGGAAAGGCAAGGTATGTACATGCCTTCATGTTTATTAAATTTGATGGATGATCCAACAGTTTAAACTGGATCATGCCATGTTGCAATTTTCTGTTGTAGAATAGAGAAAGAAGTCTGTCCAAACTGTTTAACCTTGGCAGACCAGTAGTTAGGCAGAGAAAGCTAAGGTTCCTGCTTAATCTGGGGCCTTGGAAGAAATAAGGGTAGTGCTAGATAGGCAATCAAAAGAAAATCCAATGGAAAAGAAAAGGCACATAAGGGTCTGCAAGTCCAAGTGCACCCTCCAAGAAGAAACAAAAAATGCTAGGCAAGTAGATGGGTAGGTAGATGGGGTTGCAGAAGTGGTGTTCCTTCCAAGCTGAATTTTGCTGATCAATACAAGGAAAACAACATAATGGAGCATGTCTAACTTCCCTTCTTTCCTAATTCATCACTCATTACTAACATCCCTTCACCAATGGTGGTTATGAAAGAAATTCAATGTTTTTTTTGTTGGTTCTTGATTCCTTTAAGAGCCACATTTATTGTGCAAACTTCTTTTCATTCTGATCTACTCCTTAATACTAAGTTGTTTTCAAGAAAACTTAGTAATATCGCTCCTCATTCACCTTCCCCCTCCATATTAACCTCTAACTTTATTATCTAACTCCCTATGTTACCCTTACCCTACTATTATAACACCATGGTGTATAAACCCTAAGAATTCTATAAATATCCCCTCCTTGGCATTATAGCCATATGATTCACCACCAGGGAATCAAATTGACATCTGGTCAGTTTGAGAACCCAAGCCTAACTTCTCTTCATCCCTCAGAAACTCATTTATTTAGCCAGCCCTTCACTTTGCCTAAGCAACCTTGAAAAAACCCTTTTTTAACCCTTAGACCCGCTCAAAATGCAAATTATATGGAAAAACCCACTTTATTCGCCTTATCCTAAGTTTGGGACCCATTCACGCTTTTATGCGAAATTATATAAAAAAACCCACTAAGCCTAAGTTTTAAAACCCATCCGCGATTTTGCAAAAATTCGTTGAAAAACTATGGTTTTCCGCCTTTTCCTAAAGTTTTTGGCTATACATGATTTGACAAAGAAATACATTACAAACCATGAAATTCATTAACATTTCGAAGGGTCCCGCCGGGCGCAAATTCCAAGGAAAATGATATTTTAATCCCCGCCCGACGCCGTATCATCCGCGCAGATCTATGGCCCGTCGACCGTCCGATCAAGCCCTTTTTTTCCGACGGCTGACGCGGATATCGGACCGGCCCCGACGTCCGAAGGATATCGTACGATATCTGTCAGACGTTGACGTCAGGCCAGGTCCACGCGTTGCCCCCAAATTGTATCGGAGCCCCCTCTGACAGATTCCTTTCCGTAGCATAAGCGGTCCGATATGTTACCACCGTGGTTTCCGGTTTTCCACCAATCCGCCTGCCTGCGTCAGCGCCGCGTCACTGCCTGCGTCAGCGCCGCGTCCGCAACCCCCGTCCACCATTGCTCCACCTGTCTGCCACCTCACCACCCCCATGGACCACTCATTGGCCGCCACGTCACCTGATGACGTCATGTTGACATCATCCGACCCTGACCCACCTGGTGACGTCATGCTGACGTCATCTAAAAAAAAGGCGCGAATGTCCCAAAAAAGTCATATTTTGTCAATTTTCGCGTTCCTTTTGCACTTTTTGCAAAAAACTGTTGTTGCGCCCTCTGCATGCATTTTACGACCAATTGCACCAACCTACTCAAATCGACCAGGAGACCTTCGGCGCGCCTACCCACCTGCATTTGTGACCCGGCCCATCGATTTACCAGGTATTTATCCCTGCAAGTTTTCTCTAAGCCTGGTTTCTGTCTGCAAAAGACTAAAAACTTACTTAAGGCACTGAAAACGTATAATTCACCGCTGAATTCCCTGCACCAGTTCCCACTTAGAAATTTAACGGTTGAAATTCAATAACCGAGCCTATTTACACAAAATTCTCACTAAAACCTGTGTTCTGTTCGCGCAGTCGTGAACAGAAAACCTGGTACCTACACCCAATTGTTAAAAAGGCTCTGCCGAAGACAACTATTCACCTTCTCAAGTAACTGTGGGCAGTATTTCGATTGCTGCAAGTTTACCCTGACATCCTCCATTTCTCAAATTCACCTCTTCACTCAGGCAGTACTCTTGTTGCCCAGGCTAAGTAACATTAGTCTTCATACAAAACAGAGTCCAAGTAACCATGGAGACTCGAGTTGCACCGGTGGCCCTCAATGTTGCTCACTTAAATGCCCCTCAGAGAGAATTGGAGTGGCAGGATTTGGCAGACTTAGATTACCAAATCTCAGAGGACTCTTCATCACACAGCAAGTTCCACCTCCACCTGCTAAATGAGCTTAAGGCCAAACATGTGGATGGGACAGACATATTAGGCATTTGGGATTCCTTCCTCCCAATTTTCAGGCTCCCACAGGTCAACCAATTCCCAGACCTAATTCATCTGTGTGCTGTCTGCTATGATCCCACTCAAAGAGTTGTGCTTGACCCTTCAGGTTCAGTTGTATTCTACATGACCCTTGAGGCCATTAGAGAGATGTTGCAGTTCAAGACTCAGAAGAAATTGGTTCCCCTGTCTTTATTTGATCTGATAAACCAAGGAGCTAAGATGCTGACTGATGCTTAGATCACAAAGTTAAACTAATTATTTATAAACTATGACACTGTGCAATACCCTCCTATCTTTGCTGGTTACCTCAACCAATTGGGTATAGACCTTGCAGATATGATCAGTTCCATCTTAGGGTACAAATCAGTGGAATATATTGATGAAACTGTGCTGGTGATGATGACTATGTTTGCCCCTGGCAAAACCCCAATCTGTTATGATTATGCCACCTACATATTAGATAAGATGCATCAGAAGTTCATGAACCTGTCAAGGGAGAAGGTGTTCAGATACACCTCCTACATCTACCACTTGATTTTATATTATCAGCATGAGAAATTCTCATTCATTGTCAAGAGAACGGATGCACAAGGCAATCCAAGGTCTGTAGTGTATTGGAGCTTAGTGTTTCATTGCAGAGCCTACTCTCCATACACTTACTATGAATTTATAGACCTCTTCATTCACCCAGCCATGTCTTTGTTCCTAAGCTCGCCTCCTCCAAGACTGACTGATGAGATGCAGAGAATCCTACAGTTATCCAAAGTGTACAGCATTGGGGATTGGTATTTTTACCAAAACTACACCATAATCAGAATATATGGTTGTGAGTTACCCGCATACAGATTGCCCAAATATGTGCCCATGAGACTATTTGCCCTTGAATACTTCAGGCAATTTGGGAATGCTGATATGATACACTTCTCAGGCAAGGGCAAGAATGCACAGCTAAAATTACAAAGCCAATTGGGCCACCTTGTCTTGAACAAAAGGGAGGAAGGCTGGAAAGAAGCTGATAGAAAGCTCGAAGGCCTTGGCTTGAAGACCAGTTTCCTCTGGAAACCCTACGACCCCAATCACTCCATATCATTAAGAAGGGTCAAATATAGGCTATCTAGCTATGACCATGTAAGGATTCCTCACATTGAACAATATGCCAATCAACCAAAATGGAAAAGAGGCACACTAGAGGAACCTATCACACAAGAAGAGTTGAATGAGAGAGCAAGAAGAAGACTTCTTAAATTCGCTGACTTGGAACTTCGTGCATAGGTATACTCTCTGGGAAAGCCTTAAGCAAGAGCAGCTGCCTCATCCTCTACAGCACATCAGGAGGCAATCCAAACTACAAGCCAAGCTCACAGCAAAGGCAAGCAGAAAGAGATGGAACAGGAACAGGTACAGCAGGCACAGGTTCAACAACCCCAACAGGTACCACAGCCACAAAAAGAGCAGCCAGGGCAGGGAGAACAGACAAAAGAGGCCACAATGGCCACACAGCAGCAGCCAACACAAATGGCACCTCCCAGGCAAGACTCAAGGATTGACTCTTCTGTCCTCCAAACCCCACAAAGAGAGAACGTAAACAGAAAAAGGGACAGAGAAACTCCCCTTACTACATCACCAACTCAAGGGGAGAAAAGGCAAAGGCTAAACCCTTTCTCTGAAGAAGAAATGCCAATAGGGCAGACTTCAGGTACAGGCCTGCCCAGCATGGAGGCCTCAACCAGCTCCTTCCAACAAGAACAAGAAAGGGCAGCAGGAGGAGAAGTTAGCTCCTCAGGCCAACAAAGGGAAGGTGAGAAAAGCATCAAGCAGCAATTCAAGGACATCAAAAAGAGAAATGAACCCTTAAGGCTGCAATTATATATCATCTATTGAAAATGGCCCCCACAAACCAGCAAAGACTCATGTCTGCATATGATGCACATGAGGGAAAAATGATAATGAGCCATTTTACACCAGCAGTGCAGCAACCACAGTCAGCTGCAGATTATATCAAGACCAACCTGGAGGTCCTGTCCAAAGACATCCACCCAATGGATCAAATAGAATTGCACAAACAAACTGGTGAGATGGTGTATGCCACCTTGGCAGATAAAACCCTGGTGAACTATAGGCTACAAAATAGCCTGAACAACACCACTGCACAACTTGAGCTGGAAAGGGCTTCCTCTCAAGCAAAATACAATAGGATCAAAGCTCTAGAGGAAATCATAATAGAGCTTGGGCATGATCCTAGAGATGTTAAGGCAGTACAAGAGATTCTGAAGCTGAGGGATGCTGATATGGCAGCATTGAGAAAAATGTTGAAGATCCCAGCAACTCTTCATCCTCAAACAGAAGAGATTGCCCAGCTCAGGCAAGATAAGGATGCAGCTGCTATGCTGATGACATTATATAAAGAGCTCATCCACACCCAAGAGAAGCTGCAGGAATCAGAGGCTACCTTGCAGGCAACATTACAGCAAAAAGAGGTAGGAAAAACATCACAACCTCCTCCAGAAACAATAAATCTTGAGGAAATCCCTCAAACCACTACCCCTCCCAGCCAGCAGATACAACATGCAGCACCATCCACCTCAGCACCAACAACAGAGCAGGCCGAAAGCCTTGACATGCAAAAGCTGAGGAATGAAATTCAAGTCTTGGAGTCTCAGATGTCAGAGCTAAATCAATCCAAAGACAGTCTGGCAAAAATAAATAAGAAATATGACAAGTCCAAGCAGAATGTGGCTGAAAGAGAAAGGGAGGTAAAGACTCTTAAGAAAAGAATAACTGAGCTAGAAAAAGAGCTCACATTGGACAAAGTGACATTTGAACTTAAGAGGGTCCTGTGGGCCAATATTGGTCAGTCCATCACAGACCAATGGGAGTACATTGAAGCCATCCATGAGCAAATAACGCTCATTGGAAAAGCACATGGAGAGATCCAACGTGCAAGGGCATCTCTAGGCAATATGCCTGAGATTGCCACTAAAATGATAAATGTTCTGAATTACAGAACAAGCTCCTAGCTCATCAAAATGGGAATTGGAAACAAGACTGAGACTATCTCACTGATCAAAAGGGTCCTGACTTTAAGAAACTTGATTCAGACCCTGGAAATAAGAACCCAGGATATGCAAGCAGATATTAACAAATTCCAGAACATATTCTTGGCATTGCAAAACAGGGGTCTACCCAGCCTGCTGGAGCCATCAGGAAAGTTGCTCTCACATGAAAAATATGCCAAGAGAGTGAACAGTTTTGCTGGAAATCAAATTTCAGAGACAGCTAGTACATCAGCACAAACAGGACCAGCAACAGGACAAACCCTCTTCAACAGGGTGGAAAGTTTATTTTTTATTATGAATGAAATCACACATTTCTTTGATGAGCCTCCCCATTTTTACAAGTACACAGAGGTAGATGAGACCATGGGGTCAATTTTGAGGCATCAATTGCCTACACAGGATGTATGGGATAACTTGATACAATTACTGTTAAATCAAAGTCAATAATTATGTTATTACTTTTTGAAAATATTTAAGTTTTCGTACATAGGAATATAAAGACACAACAGCAGGTATGCAGAAGGAGGTTGAGCCAACTCAGCATAAGTATTTGGCCACCACAGCAGCACTAGCAGTCACAAGTGACAGGGCCGAGAAGCTACAGGAGGACAGAGCTTCACAGACACGTCATTCAGCAGTTATAACAAAGCGCTCAATCGACTCCGTGAGCTCCAAAGGTCAAATTGTTCTGACAGGAGCTAAGAGCCTTTAATGTTTCATTAAAGATTGTAATAACTTCTCATCTACTACTCATGTACGAGTTAAAGTAGATATTTATCTCTCAGATGACTCAATACCTGAGATATTTTGTATGAGACTGCTATATATTCCCCCTCGCATTTGTTAGTAGGGGTTGGACATTGGATGTAAGAGATTGCTCATATCTATTCTGCTCTTTCTTTTACTGTAATTCTCAGAGAAGTAATACAAAGGATGATGGAATTTCCAAAGCTCTGTGTTGTTTGATGTTCTGCTGGTGTTTAGCTGAAAGTTGCAGGATTCCTGCGTATCTCATGACTCAATAAGTTTCTCTTGTAACTCTTTGTTGTGTGTTTGTCATCTTTCATATCTCTTTCATGTTGCCTATGTTTAAACAGTTAATAGCCAGGAAAAAGAATAGTTCCAGGATTTAATCACAGATTACCCTAGACTCAATCTAAGCTATTTTAAATTTCTTTTCTTCAGTTATAGTAATGAAAGCGTAATTCTTAATTGCTACCCTTTCACACTATATCATCACAGTGGTTATTGTTTCAGGTATTCAAGTTTTCTCCTGAGGAATACATCCCTTTCTCACATCCCAGCTTAGTGAAAAATTCTTAATTGCTTTTCACTCGCTGTTTGCACTCCATCATCACAATTTAAAGTTTGTTTCATGAAGTATCCAAACGGCCCTGTAACTCCAGCTGCATCAAACTCAGGATTTCAAGAAACCAACAGCCACAGACTCCATTGCCCAATGGACTAATTTTACCTACAGAACTGCACATTAAAAGTTTCAGAAAGACATCCTCCCAACCAAACATAAACCAAAACCTAAACTTCATAACTAGCCTAAAATTTCCATAAAACAGAGACAAACCTTAAAGAGAGAGCCCTCTCTGATTACAGCTGGGCTAGAAGCTGTAATCCAAAGATTGGTTAGTGGTTACCCCGGCTGTATTCCCTTGGGAGTCATAGGGAACAACCTGGGTGTTAACATGACTCAACCTCCTAAGTACAATTAAGGAAGTGGAACCAACAAATCAAAACTTTAATGACCTTCCTTAGGAGTTACAAGACCCCCAATAGCTAAACCACCCCTCTAGGTGCCCAAACCATGAGTTAGATTGATTTTTCATTGACCTGAACACCCAGTCATATGCACAAGCCTACATCCATGTGACTGTAGGCCTCCAATCTCTCGCATAAGCTTGCAGGGGAGTGACTTCAGTCCTAATCTCCTAGTTTTGTGCCTGCAATCGTAGTTTGTGCCACCTTTTTAGGGATAAACTCCACATCATTGCCCAAAACTTGATGAAACTTTGTAAGACAATAAATGACACAAAGATAAACTCTCTAACACAAAACTTGATTAAGGAATTGACATAGCCATTTCATCAAACACATGGAAAACTTGTAATCCATTGGTCCTGAATGCATATTTAAACATAGGGGTATGATACTTATATGAGAATCATGAAGGAAGCCTAATGACCTCTCATAATAGCATACATAACATCTATTAACTCATGCATTCATTAACCATTCATCAACAAATAATAAACATCAAGATATATAGCCACTATACATCATATGACCAACAAATGAACAACACATACATCATGATAACACAACCACTAGAGGTACATAATAACAAGTACAATTACTCATGGAAATGCAAGAGGAAATATCTCTTACTAGCATATGCAAAATCCAACCAAGTCAAGGACTTCCAAAAACCACCCAAGCATAGATTGGGTTGAACCAAATCTCTCTTTCATCCAATCATCACCATCCCATATTCCAAGAGTGAATGTGGGATCTCATGGAATAACCAGAATAAAACCAAACCAGGGCTTCTAGAGGCCAACCCACCTCAACCCTCAACAATTGATTCCACTTCACGACCGAACATCACTAACCATCACTTGATCGATATCTACCCAATATATCCAGGGCTCCAGAGCATTTGTTCCAACTTGGCTTTAGGACTAGTAAATCAACCCATAGTTGCCACAGGGCTCCAGAGAGTTTGTCCAACCAAGGCTCTAGGACCAATAACTCAACCCACCAAGGGATCCATAATGTTTTCCCAACCAAGGATTCCAATACTAGTAACTCAACCCAATATATTCTAGGGCTTCTGGATCGTTTGTCTAACCAAGGCTCTGGGAACTAGTAGCTCAACCCAAAACCATAAGGAACATGAGCACCAATCAGAAATAATCAAGTGGGAAATCCAAAACACCATGGCTATTCAGGAAATGACAAGGCTAGGAAAAACCACTGTTAATCCACACAATCCTCCATTCCAATGATAGATCATAACCAAATAAACACATGCATATACCATGCATGCCAAAACTAGCAAGGAAATCATACATGCAACTGATTACCTACAAAACAATCCAGTTGTAGCCACTGATCCCGCTATCCCCTTGTATTTTCCTTCTTTTCCTTTGCGTGCTTTTCCAAATCAAATGAAACTAGATTTCTCCAAGAATGCTTCGATAATGATCCAATATTTCTCTAAGTGTGTAAGAGTAAGAAAGAGAGAGAGAATATAATGGGAGTGCCATGACTGAATTGACAAAAACTGTGAACTAATCCTTAGAATCCTTTCTATCATTGAGGCCTTTATTTTCTTCATTTTCCTATATTTTTACTTCAATTTTCCTCACATGCAATTCTATGGCCTTTCACCTTCCCTTTCTCCTATTTTCCATTATTTTCATAAATAAATGCCAATTAATGCCACTTTTTCTTTGCCAATTTCCATAGCTATAAATTTATCATCGGTGACCCCCATCACTATGTTTTTTTCCCAATATTCATCTTGGAATACATGTCCCATGACCTTGGTCTTATTTTTTCCTTTACTAACTTTATTACATGAAATTTTAATGAGGGCTATTACATAACCCTCCCCCTTGGGGGAACACGTCCTCGATGTTCAATGACACTTGTAAACCAATAAAAAACATGTTCCCATGGAGCTTTATAACACAATTTGATGTAACAATTACATCATATCCATCTATTGAAAGCATACCCAACATATCGTGAACACTGTAGCACTTATTGGAGCTTTATAACAGAGCTTGATGTGGTATTTACAATTTACATATGCATATAGACATAACCAAAACATGACATCAAGACATATACCAAAATACATCTACTCAACCAGTGAATAGAGAAGGATATGTAGCCCGCATATGATAAACCATCTCCCATGCAGCTTCATTGGGCCCAAAGTGCTTCCACTGCACTTTAACTTGCTCAATTGCTCGATTCTAGAGCATGAGCATATTTTGCTGCTAAATGCACTGAGGTTCCGACTAGAATTCTCCTTCTAGTTCCACCTACAATATAGACTAGTCAATCACATGATCAACATATTTCACATACTTCTTAAGTAATGACACATGGAAAACATCATTGACTTTCACTATCGAAGGCAGTGCAAGTCAGTAGGCTACCAATCCAACCCTTTGAAGAATTTTGAAAGGCCCGCAATATCGAGGTTCTAGCTTGACACATGGCCCAATCCTCAAGGAGTTCTTCTTAGGATTGATGCACAAGTACACTTGTTCCCCAACTTGAAACTCCTTAAATACCCTGTGTTGATATGCATAGCTCTTTTTCCTGTCCTGTGCTACCTATAAATTCTTCTTGATAACCTCCATTTCCTATTCCATCTCTACCAACATGTCCATTCCAATCAACATCCTATTCACTGGATCACTCCAACTAATATGAGTATTACAACTCTTCCCATAAGTGTATCAAACAAACTCATCCTCAAAGATTCTTGATACCCATTGTTGTAAGCAAACTTAGCCAGTGGAAGATACTCATCCCACTTCCTCTATTGATGCATAACATATATTCTCAAAATGTCCTTCAGAATCCTGTTGACCCCCTGTCTATCCATTTTTCTGTAGGTGATAAGTTATAATGAAGGCCAAATATGTACCCAAACCTGCAAATAACTCTTTCGAAAACCTGGAAGTGAACTTGGCATCTCTGTTTGACACAATCTTCCTAGGAATACCATGCATCCTCACTATACCTCTGATGAAGACCTGCTATGAAACCAATGCACAAAATAGAAGAAAGAGATATATTAACGACTTCAAAAGTAGCCTCTTTGAGGGGAAAACATCCTTTACATTATACAAATGAACAATTATTGGATCATACAAATGACAAGACCTCCTTTCTATATATAGGAGTCTAAGGGGTCCCAATACAATCAGAGCCTACATAACAATAATATTATAATGGCACAACAATAACAATAGTGGGATTCTATGGGGCACAATAATAACAACATGGGGACTACATTAGCACAATAATAAAATAAGGGGTTTGCATTAATAAAAATAAGGGGTTACACTAGTAGTATAAGGAACTAACATTCCCCTCTCCTTCAAAAAAGTGTTGTCCTCAATGCTTGAGTAGTTTTGGATGCTTCTGTATAAAATTCACATCCTCCCATGTGGAATCTTTAGCGGGTAAGTTCTTCCACCTATGAGATACTCTGAAATTGATCGATTTCGTAGATGTCGAGTTCTTGTTTCTCTGATTGCTTCGGGTTCCAATATGATTTTTCCTTACTCGTCCATTTTTAGCAATATTGTTTGAACTTGGATCTTGTCACCTATAACCTTCTTTAAGCATGAAACATGGAAAACTGGGTGCACTCTGGAAAACGAAGGAAGCTCCAATTTGTATGCCATAGTACCAATCTTTTGCAACACCTTGTACGGACCATAATACTTTGGTGATAATTTATTATCCTTCTAAGCTTTCTTGAGGGACATTTGTTTGTATGGTTGTAGTCGTAGAAATACCCAGTCACCTATATCAAAACTTCTTTTGCTGCGATGTTGATCTCCCTGTTGTTTCATTATATTCTTCGCCAAAGTGAGGTTACCCTTTAAGAGTTGGAGAACTTGTGTTGATGCTCGATGTGATCTTCCACTGCTTGAACCTTAGAATTTTCTCTTAAATATGATGTGATGGATGATGGATGATATCCATAAAGTGTCATAATTGGGGTCATTTTTGCTGCAGTATGGAAGGAAGTTTTATACCATTATGTCTGTTTATCATATACAAAGCAATGAAGACATCCTTCCAAACATTTTTTTCACTATCTCAGTTTGCCCATTAGATTTAGGATAATAAGACGATCTATGAGCTAACTGAGTACCTAGACAAGAAAATAATTCTGTCCAAAAATTTCCAGTGAAAATGGGATCTCTGTCGCTTACAATAATATTTGGGTTTCCATGTAGCTTTTGAATTGTTTCCATAAATGCACTAGAAACTGTACTGGCTTTAAATGGATGTGATAATGCACAAAAGTGTGCATACTTGGTAAGTCTGTCAACTACCACCATGATGACACTCTTTCCCTCAGACTTGGGTAAACCTGTGGTAAAATACATTGAAACCTCCTCCCAACGTTGACTTAGAATGGATAAAGGTTGTAATAGACCTAGGGTCTTAATTGTCTCAACTTTATTTTGTTGGAAAACCAAACATTCCGCCACAAAATTTTGAATATCAGATTTAAGGCCATCCCAAAAAAATTCCTTCTTAACCCTGTGGTAAGTTTTTAAAAATCCAGAGTACCCTCCTAAGGGAGAGATGTGCAATTCCAGAAGAATATTTTTTTTTATTTGGGAATTCTTACAGAGGTATAAGCAATCTTTGTACCATAATGAATCATTTTTCCAGTTAAATGTATCAGATGTACTGGGATCTTGTTGCAACTTTTTAATGACTGCCCACAATTATTTTTCATTCTCCCATTCATCCCTTGCCTTGTTTATTCAATCTGATTGGATAATAGAAATGGCACAAATCAATGCTTCCACATCCTCATCCTTTCCTGAGAGTGCATCTACAACAAAATTTTGCTTCCCTTTATGTAGATGATTTCAAAGTCATAACCCAACATCTTTGTGACCCATTTTTGTTGCTCTTCTAAGGATAAGATACTATTTGTTCTAAAAAGTATTTAAGACTATCATGATTCGTTTTTATGTTGAAGTGTCTTCCCATTAGATAAGGTCGCCATTTCTTAAGTGCATGTAGTATTTCCAACATTTCCTTCTCATAAATAACTTTATGTAAATACTTTCCTTTGATCAGACGACTTTTGAGAGCAATGGGTCTTTATTGTTGCATTAAAACAAAATCAATTCCATTTCCCAAGGCATCAAATTCAAGAATAAAGGTTTTTGTGAAGTCTGGCATAACTAAGATCAATGCTTGGCACATTACCTCTTTAAGATGTTCAAAGGCCTTCGTTTCTTCTGGAGTCCAAGAAAATGCATCTTTCTTCAATAATGCCATTAGATGTGCTTCTATTCTCGCAAAATTCTTAACAAGTTTGCAATAATACCACGTCAACCCGAGAAATCCTCACCAGATGCTTTATGGATGTGGGGATTTTCCATTGCTTAATGGCTTTAAATTTTCTAGGGTCTACCTTAACACCTTCATGTGATACAATATGACCCAGATATTCCACCTCTTGTACTCCAAAGAAAAATTTGGAGGTTTTTGCATATAATTGTTTCTCCTCCAATAGTTTGAGCACTCTATCAACATGTTCAACACAATCCTTCCAAGACTTGCTATAGATTAGTATATCATGAAAAAATACTAACACAAATTTTCGAAGGAAGGGTTTGAAAATGGAATTCATCAAACCTTGAAATGTAGAATGTGCATTGGTAAGGCCAAAAGGCATGACCAAAAATTCATAATGACCCTTATGGGTTCTAAATGTTATTTTTGCAGTGCCTTTAGTCTTCATTCTGATTTGATGATATCCTGAACAAAGATCCAACTTGGTGAAGTAAATTGCTCCATGCAATTCATCCAATAATTAATCAATGACAGGAATGGGAAATTTATCTTTGATAGTGAGCTTGTTGAGCTCCCTATAATCTGGACACACGCCATGATCTATCCTTCTTCTGTACCAATACTACTAGAGTAGAGAAATAACTTTGACTAGGTTGAATTATACGAACCTCTAGCATTTTTACAACCGCACTTTCAATTTCACTCTTTTGGGAATAAAGATATCTGTAAGGCTTGAATTTTGAATAAAAACTTCCTGTAATCAAATTAATAGCATGATCATGATCAAAAATAGGTAGGAGGCCTTTGGGAGTCTCAAATTCCTTTGAATGATTTTTCAAGGCTTTTTGGAGATCTGGAGAAATAGATGATTTTGATGTGGGAACCTCTAACAGACATAATTGTGCAATTACGCCTCATTGTTCTTTCTTTAGAATCCTTGTCATGCAATTAGAGTTGATTATCTTTCCCAGTTTCCCTGCGATACCCCTTAATTCAACTTCCTTTCCTTCATAAAATTTTTTCAAGAAAAGTTCGTGAAAATTAAAAGCTGTCATACCCAAAGATTGTAGCCATTGGAATCCTAGTACAACATAAGCACTACCCATTGGAATGGAAAGAATTGGACTATTCAATACATATTCTCCCATGGATAGCTTGATATTATGGCACTTTTTAGAGAAATTTATGGTTCCTCCATTTGCAACCATCACTTGACACACTCGTGCTGGATATAGGAAGCAATTCAACTCCTTGGCTATCTTACATTGAATAAAATTATGGGTACTGCCCAAATCAATCAACACTATTGCCTTTTTCTTCTTGATATGCCCTTCTATCTTGAGAGTTTGAGGAGTGGTAATTTAACCAATGCATTACAAGATATGGTCTTATTTATTTCTTCTTTCTCTAGGGTTTATTCCTGGTGTATATCCTCTTCTTTTGACATTTCTTGTTCCTTTTCTTCCTCATCTTCACAATCTATGTAAAATAATTTTTTCTCAACACACTTATGACCTTTAGTGTATTTTCTATCATAACTGTAACAAAGCCCTTTTTCTTCTTTTTATTCCAATTATTGTGGTGTCAACCTTGTAGGTTGTGGAAGGTTAGGGGCAACAACACTTCCATCTTTATAGTTGTGAGTGGTAGGGTTCCTTGTTTCCATATTTTTTCTTTCAATGTTTCTCGCCAACCTGAATTCCTTCTCCAATGAATCAGGTTCCCAAAGGCGAACCTTTTGGCTTAGGGGGTCCTGACCTAGGTTCAGAGTGAATCGTGCTAAAAAAAACCTACACTACTGGCCCTTTAGGTAGCAACCCACGTAGCACAGACTGAAGTCTCACCCGAAGCAGTATGGGGGGTTGCTGTAACCAAGTTTCCGCACCCAGATATCAATGTGATGTATTTTAATGGCCTAGATCTGCCTTCGCATAGACCTATAAGCCCTTAGGGATTAGTATTGAAAATTCCTTCGAACGACCTCTAGACCTGCACGAAGGTCTATGATTGGCTTTTCCAAACCTTTAACAAACAAGTTATCTACTTACGCACACCATACAATAGCCCTGGATTTGGGTTCGCATAGATCTACTTATGTATTCAATAATCATAATAGGATATATTATAATCTTCACGTAAATATTTAACATGCATTGTGTTTATTTAATAAGACTTATCCAAGAGAGTGGCACATCAATACATCATTATTTCATAAAGACATTAATTCCTTCACAGCATATATCTCAAACATAAATAACAACATTAAATAGATAAACACATGAATTTATTCAATAATCTTCTTTATTGACCTTCAATACAAGGTTACAGACTGAAAAGTCACGCTCACCTGCAGACACTACTCTAGGCCTATGCGCACTCAGTTGCAGAGCCTTTTCCTCCTCGAAGACTTACTTCTCTGTGCTAAATCTATCAACCCATTACAATCATCATTTCTTCGTCCTCCCATCCACATGCCTTAGACTCTCTATTTATACAATCCCATGGTCCACGGACCATGGGTGGATCTCAAAAACCGATTCAACTTTACATAAACGAGGGTTAAAACCCTTTTTGAATCCTAACCATCTACGCACTCCACATCCAAAAATCACAGAGACTTTATATATATTTTACACTATTTACATCAAAACTTGGGTTTTTAACCCCAAAACTGACCCTCAGGGCCTCATCCCAATAGGTCCCCAACACAAAGGTTGTTAGTAGCCCTCGAGTCACTCAGCTGGCGTGACAATCTTTCTGTGAAGATCCCCAAGCTCCACTTGTACTAGTACGACCTCGACAACACTTTCCGTAGCTGTCTGCTTGAATTCTTCTACAAGCTACTCTGTAGCTGGTCCTTCCGCGACCAACTTCATTGTTTGTTGAGTCTTCTACAAGCCCTTTAGCTTCTCCTAAATGTTGGTTGTTACTTGGTAAGCCTCATCTAACCAAGGTCCCAACCTGGCCTTAAGCACAACCTCCTTCCTCTGAGCTGCTTCTACCTGTGTGTGGAGCTTGATCCCCTCGTGTAACTTGGCGAGGCGCTGTGCTGGAGAAATTGAGCACACCGTCTCCCTGACCTCATCATATTGATGTTGGAGCTTGCGCATCTCTGTATTGAGCATTTGCAGGTTGGGGTACTCTTGCAGAGTCGTGACCAATTCCATCACCTGCTCAAATAAGGCTGAGCAGTCAATGACTGGGGCATCCAACGTGTTCGTTCCTTCTTTGATAGAGGCTCCGCACTATTCCCTGACCTCAGGCGGAGTCGAAGGCTAGAGTTTGAGCTGTAACTCTAAGATTTTCATGTTGAGTTCGAATTAAACTCGCCTTACTTCTGCTTTTGCGCTGCGCAATCCTACATCAAATTTTCGGATCTTGGTTTCCGATTGTGCATACTCTAGAATGTGCAGTTATGGCACTGTTCTGCATGCCTTTGCAACTGCGGCCTCCAACTTGGATATTTGCTTCTGCAGTGTTCCTTTTTCCTTCAATGATTGTGTTTTCTCGGTGAACATTTGTTCATTTTTCACTCGGTATTCGCTGATCAAATTGAGAGTGTGCTTCTCTCGAGCTCTCAATTCCTCTGCTACCCCCACCTACATTGCATGAAGAACTTTGTTAGGGAGTGTTGCAATGTTCAATCTGATGTCTTTAAGGGTACTTATAATGATCTTGTCATCAGCTGATTCTGCGTGCAAGGACCCTTCTAGTAGAGCAACTATTCGAAGGTCTAATGACCTTACTAACACTGCAACCTGACTTGTCTCTGGTGTCAGGCCCGTTTGTGTTGCGCTCGCTTGACTTGCGCCCACTTGTATCTAGGTAGTTTGGATCTACAGCTCATGCAGATCCTTTTGGGTGCTCCCCGACGTATGCATGTACTGTTGCTCAAACTAGTGAAACAGTTTAGTTGTCGCATCCTGACGTTGTCTGACTTCTGGTTCTTGCGGGGAACCTCTTGCTGCTGCTATCCATGCTTCCTTAGCCAGAATGGGGTACTCTGCCCCTCATCTTCTCCACCACCATGTTCAGAATGCTCTTCCTCGGTTTCGGGAGAAGGATATTTTCCACTTTGCTCAGAGTCACATTGTTCTTGCTCGCCCTACTCCTTGGCAGCGTACTCCTTTCCATTCGAGCCTTCTCTTCGGCTTCCTTTTTCAATTGCGCGGCCAAATTTTGTGCAAGATTTTTTGCTGCATCCTTCCTTTTCTTCTCAGCTGAGCTCCCTGTGCCTTGGCTGGTACCTGCATCCAAGTCTAATGGGGTGCATCACTCCGCTAGCCAGCACTTGATAACCTCCTGGATGTCATCATCGTAGATGGAACCATTTCTGCAGTGGGTCCTTCCACGTGTGAATGTAGACGTGGTGCAAATCGATCTTGAATGTGGCATACATGGACAACTGCTCATACAAAGTTAAGGACAACCTTAGGCATTGGTTGATGGCCATGTGGAAGCTTGCTTCCATCAAAACCCATAATATCTTCGTTTTAGTGACCCGCGTGGGGTTCTTCATGGCCCAAAGGGAGGCGAACTGTGCGGCCTTCGACAATCCTTCCTTCAATTGAGGGAACCGACTGTCCTTTGACAGCTCCCATGCCACTAGTGGGATGGAGAGCAGCAACCACACGTAGTGGAAGGGATTAGTCTCATCCTAGACCTCGCAGAAATTCGCAAGGAATTCACTGCATAGGTACCTTGACCAGTTAAACTTCACACCCTTTGCACATTGTGCAGGTAACGATACAATAGGTTCTAGAAACTCCTTTGTGCAGCACTTCCGCATTACTTTGCCTGCCAGGATTTGGGTGGAAATTTGAACTGCGGGGTCATTGATAGACATGATGGAGTACCTGCGTGGCTTTTTCAAAAGTGGAAACTCCTTCTTCATTTTCTCCGACAAATCCTTCTCGCCTACTTTTCCCCAAACTCCTTGGCCGGATTCAACCCCTCATGTGGAAGGTGCATGATTCTATGGATTAGCATGTCAGTGATGGATATAGGCCCTCCTAGTCATAAGCACCCATCATGCACCAAGACAAAAAATTTCACACGCAGGCCGTGTTGATCGTTGTGCGGTGATAGTGGGGCACCCACAACAAGTTCAACAACCCAGAGTTCTCCACTCCACAGATCCTTCGACCATCTCTAACATAGTGACACCTAAATTTGGGTAAGAGACATGCCAAATATAATTTCCTATTGTGAGGTGAGGGCACCGCTTGTGGTCTGCCAAGTCCCAATCTTCCATTTTTAACAAGGGGATCTGTGGGAGGCGTAGAAATTCGAAGGTCATCTTCTCTAGCAACAGGGGCGTATAAATGAGGAACTTGTCCAAATATGGGTCCTTGGGGACCTTCGCCTTCCCTTTCTGTGGAGAGATATATTTAGGAAACTTGGTGAGGGGCTTCGCTCCTTGAGCGTCTATGTCCTTGGTGCCTTTTTCAACTTTCAAGTCCACAACCTTCTCAAATTGCTTGTCTTTCTTCTATTTTTTGAGTTGTAGTATGTTTCCTAGGTGACTCACACACTGGCATCAACTTCATCTGCTTGTCCTTCTTCGGCTTCTGTGTTTGTCGCATAGGGGTAGGCTTTGGCCTAAGTGACCTTGGTGCCATAGGCACAGGAGCTAGAGCTTCCATGCTCACTACCTTTGGAACAACTCCTTCGGATGCAACAGTTCTCGCAATGCTCCTAGTCTCAGTAGGGCCTAGTCCTAACATGGTGTCATAGATGAATTTATGAGTTAACTCCAATAAATTATCAAAATCAGGGCTTGCGACCAAATCATCAAAGAAAGAGCGATTCATAAGTAATAGAAAACTCAACTCAAAAACTATAAGGGTGCAAAGTGTTCTCTGTTGGACTGACACACATAATTTATAGGGGATTTTGAATTCAAATCCAATAGTTCCCCCCAAAATTCATCCATTTTGTTGTTTTGGCGGTAGATCTTCAAATATTTTAACATTAAATGCCGTCATCCAGCTCCTCTTAACCATCTCCTCATTGTCGAATCATGACAGTGACTTCAACGGTCATTTTCCTGTTGTGCTGTGCGACACCTCCATTCGTGGCGCAGCTCCCTACGCGTAGCTTCTTAACTATAATTTCACCCTTTTCCGCACAGTCCATGTACTATGTAGTCCTCCGATCTGGGCAGTGTAGTTTATAGTCCCGTGCTCCCTTGCAACTGCCTAGAGAACTAAGACTGTTCTGCCATCATATAGTCATTGTATCAGATCCCTTGTATATGGCTTTAACCGGCTTCCATTCACCCTTATCAGAAAAGGTTCTCCATTCAGCTTCATGAGTTGAACTGTGCCTCCATCTGTAACTTGTTTGATAATGTGTGGCCCAAGCTAGTGCATCTGAAACTTTCTTAGAAACTTAGTGAATTTACTATTAGATAATAAAACCAAATGGTTTACCTTGAATGTGCACAACTTGATATGTCGATCGTGCCGTGCCTTTTCATGTTCCTTCTATACTTGCTAATGGAATCCAGCTAAGAATCTATCTTGTTCAAGCTCCATCAGCTGCGGAGCCATTCTTCAAGGCTTCGCGATTTGCCATCCCTGTGAAAGCTGCTATGCATAGACTAGGCATGATATATTCCATAGGCATCACAACTTCTACACCATAGACTAGTCGAAAAGGTGTCTGTCTTGTAAGCTTTTTGCAAGTAGTCTTGTACGCCCATAGCACTGCAGGTACGCATACATCCCAGTCATTTCGCTGTGCGTTGAAAATATTCGTCAGCACGTTCTCCAAGATCTTATTAAAGGCTTCAACTGTTCCATTAGCCTGAGGATGATATGGTGTGCTTTTTTGATGATAGACCTGAAACTGTTCTATCAATGCAATGATCATCTCATTCAAAAAATGCGTACTTTGGTTTCTCATCAACACCTTGGGGCAGCCAAAACTGGTTAACACATATTCAAACAAGAACTTCGCTTTTGTAGCCCCTATACAATCCTTCATAGGTTCTGCCTCCACCCTTCTAGTCAGATACTCTGTCGCATTGATGATATAGCTCACACTTGTCTTCTTTCCTAGGGGCTGAATTTACCCAAAAAAATCAATTACCCATTTTTCAACTGGCTGTAATGATACTTGACAATTTAGTGGCAACTCATCCCTCCGCGATGGTCTGCCCGTTATTTGACATGTATCACATGCTCTACAGTACACTTTGGTATATTTATGCAACGTAGGCCACCATAACCTTGTGCATAAGATCTTCTTCGCTATTTATTTTCCTGCATAATGTCCTCCCTCAGCCCCTCCATGAGCTTCAGTTATTCCTCTCAAAATCAGGCACATACCTGTGCAAGATCTCGTCAGCACCCATATTATACAAATTTCCAGCAATCACCGAAAAATCTGTGGCGCACACCACTAGTTCCTTCTTTTTCTAACTGGTGTATCCTTTTGGAGCCGTTCCTATTGTCAAAAAGTGGATAATATCTATGAAATTATTATCCGCTACGTGCATCGTAAAGAGATGCATGTCGGGCAACCCTTCCTCCAGATTAGTAGGCTCCTCCCCTGATTCAACTCACCACAGATGGTCTGATACGACATTCAACCTCCCTAGCTTCACAATGACCTGAAAGTCATATTATTGAAATAGAAACAATCATCTTCATATCTTCCCCTAAACACAGGCTTATTGACTAGGTACTTCAAGGTAGAATGGTGTGTGTACGTCTTGAAATGTCAGCCCAACAGATAATGCATGAAATTTTGAAGCACGTATACCATAGCTAATCCCTCACTCTTTGTTGTTGAGTAATTCTTCTTGGCCTTTGAATTTCCTGATCGCGAAGGCTATAGGGTGGTTCGTCTCTCCCTCACCAGCTTGTGTCAGCGCTGCTCCCAATGCAATACATGAGGCATCAACATGAACATGCAATTCCTTCTTCAAATCCGGGAAGACTAAGATCAGGGCGATGACCATCTTTTCTTTCAATACATCTAGACTGCATTGCCATTCTTCATCCCAACAGAATGTAGCGTCCTTCTTTAATAATTTCTCCATTGGCACGGTAATTTGAGCATAAGCCTTGATGAACTTCCTGTAATATCCTGTATGGCCCAACGTTGTGTGCAATTGTTTGACACTCCTCAGGGTCTCTAAGTTCACTATTACTGCGATTTTGGCAGGTTCCACCATCAACCCTTGCTTGCATACCACGTGACCCAACGAAATACCAAATGGGACGTAGAATGAACACTTCTTCAGGTTCAGTGCGATCTAATATCTTCGGCATGTATGCAACATCAAGGGTAGACTTGCAACATGGAACTTGACTATGCCGAACACCGTCCAATCATCGAAATATACCTCTAGGAACTTATGAATAAACTCCTTGAATGTCGCGATGACTACATGAGAGAATATTTCCAGCGCATTCTTGAGTCCAACTGGTATTACAATTTATTGGAAACAACTCCACTCTGTTGTGAAGGTTGTTTTGCTCCTATATTCTGGTGCGATCTTAATCTGATGGTACCATAGAACCCATCAATGAATGAGTAGGCCTCTTGGCCTCAAACATTGTCCAACACCTCATCAGTAAATGGTGTTGGGAAAGGATCATGGATGCAGGCATCATTAAGCTTCCTTAAATCTACACAAATCCTTATTTCTCCCTTCTGTTTCTTTTCTTGAACCACCATCGGGCTCACTCAATTAGACTCTTCCATAGGTTTGATGATGCCTACTTCTAGCATATTATCAAACTTCAAGTGAACCTTTTCCTTGTATTTGGGATTATGGCAATAAGGCCTCTTTTTAATAGGCTTCACGTCAAGTTTCAAAGTGATTTTCATCACACCCAAGTTGCCTATGATGCCCTTCAGGTTCGAAAAATTTGTAGGAAAAATATCTTGGTACTCGCGGAGTAACTCAACAACTTTATCCACCATGGCATCATCCCAGTAATCCCCAATCTTCGAAAATTTTGGCTCTGCCTCAGTACCAATGTTCACTTGCTTAGTTTTCAATTGCGTAGTAATGTCCGAGTTTTCTATCTGTGAACTTTCGACATCGCGATGGCCTTCTTCCTCTGGAATATTGATATTTCTTGGATCTTCATCCTCCCCTTCAGTGGTCACATTATAGCATTCTAGTGCATGGTGCAATTGGGTGGTCCAATATGGTTGAACCAACTCCAAAGGATCTAGCGAAATTCTAAAGATGGCTGCCTTAACTGCCTACAGAGCTTCATCAATTCATTTTAACCCATCTTCAAAACCGAAGGTCATTAAGAATCCCTCCCTTAGTATATCCCACTCCGCGGTTCCATGGCGGAGCTCTGTTTCTAAATACCAGTTCATAGGAATGGTGTCCAAAGTGTGACAAAATAAGTGCACCCACTCTGGTTGTGGCTCTGTTCCATAAGCTTTAGCCCACTTCGCTAAATGATCATGCAGATCATCTTTCCCATCATATTTTTCAGTCAGTCGAACCTTAGGATGACCAAATCACAACCTCATCATCTTGCGATACTCTTGCCATTCATTGAAGCTATCTTTGTGCGTACCCCACCATCGTGTGGGCATAGTGCACAATGCCAAATCCAGTGCTTGGAAGCAATGATCCCAAGGAACTTCTCTTTCAAAGGCACACAAAAAGTTATCTACGTCAGTTAAACCATCATAGCAGGGTAAATTTCTTACCTTCGATGACACATAGTGCCACGATTTAGTCATCATGTTGCAGTGCAACATAGATACTTCATGCAGCCTATTCTGCTAGTGTTCCAACTCTTCATCTGAATCCGAGGTACAAGAGATTTCCTGGTTTGATGCAATCCATCCATCGGCTATTGGATTAATCTAGTCTTGATCTTGTGCGGTTATTTTGTAGATCTGGTCTAGGTCATCATCACTGTCTTCATAATCGCAGACTGGTTTAGTATAGCGTGGTCCTTCTGCAGGGTCCAACGACACTACAACCCGAAGCGATTTATTTTCAAATGACATGGTCCAATTTTTCAAGTTGATCACCCTATTCATGTCAATATCCCAATCAATTCTGAGGAGCGCATGGTACAGGTTACTGTCATCAACGATTTCGATCTCTTTAAACTTGGCCAGCGCGCTCGCACCCTCAATATGCACTATTACTCCATACAACCTGATGAGCCTCTAAATTAGACATAAATTAAGGCCCATGCCTCTAAAATAAACATAAATTAAGGCCTATGGCCATCCTTCAGCACATTGAACCTTTCTTTTTTGCATTAGCTAATGTATTTTTAACTTTAATATATTCATTAGGAAGCTTTATGTATAATTGCATATTTGTGCCTAATATTATTTATTTTTGTGGAATATTATGAGAGTATTGGGTAGATTATGAAGATTTGGAGGAGGAGATAATTTAGGGACTTGCTCCCTACTATAGGAGGATCACTATTAAATAATTAATCAAAAATATATAATGGAATTATGACACTCCAATGATTGAGAAAATCTAGGAATGTGTTCCTTGCCATTTAATGCATATTCCTAGTATTGGGAACCAAATCCACTAATCAAGGGATTTTGGTGGGGAAAGCTTCCTCCATTTACAAGGAATTTTTCCTAATCATTTTGTATAAGTACCAAGTCGAATTTTCCTCTAGAAATATATTTTCATTAGTGTTATTGTGGAGAGAACTTGTATTTTTGCAGCTCCATTGTATTTTCTTGCAAGGATGTAATTATATTGATGAAAATAATGAAGATTGGTACCATGTTCAACTTCAAAATATTGTTCTCCTCCGTAGATATATGAGTTTCCTTGGTCTTGGCCATCCCAGGAGCCTCAGAGCCCTTTTATATCATTTTATTTTCTTCTTTTCACTTCGTATTCACATGCATCTCTTGTTTTTATTTCTTTCTATTTTTGCATTTAATATTAATGATTTTTTTGTTGTAGGATTGGGTTAAATGGTTGATGTAAGTTCTTTTGCAGGATAAAAAGCATTATTTCATCATTGGAAAAGCTTTGGAAGGTCATATTTATCATTGAGCTACTTGGATTAACTTTAGTTTTCCCAAATCTAGATTTTTGGAACTCCTTTGTGGCAAAGAACAATAAATTTCTGCTATTTTTTAGAGCATGCTAACGAGATTAAATCGAGTTTGTTCCAATTTCATTAGATCAAAAAAACATTCAAGTTAATAACAAAAATTACCTCATTTCATTTTCACTTGATTAGGTTAGGCATTTTATAGATTTATTAGCTCACTAGTTCTTGAATTTCTAGATTTTTGACTAGTAATTTTCTGTATTTTTTAGTGTGGGTTAACAAATGTATTTTTGAGTGATTTCACTTGGAATGGGGACCTAAGACATCCTAATTTTTTTTTTCCCATCCAATTTAGATTTTATTTTCTTGGTCATTCGATGAATTATAATTTCGTATAGTAAACCTGTAACATCCTGTAGTAAAACAGGGGATCTTGTAGGAGAACTAGTATATCCTATAGGAAATCCTGTAGCAGCTTTTTTTGAGCCCGAATTGAGAAAAATCATCATTGAAGTTGGGATTAGGCCCCTACTTGACCTCCAAGCCATCAAAATCATTGTACCCCTCTTCCTCCACACCTGTCTCCCCTGCCAAAGATCAAAGAAAGATTAGCATTCACATTTATAAAGCAAGAAGATTAAAAAAATGAGTTCTTTTATATTTACACATGCACACAGCATTTAGTACTCTCTAGATCAGATTTCATGCTTAGATTAGTTAAAACATGTGACAAATGGGATTAAAATAGGATTCTTTTGCAAGCAAAGTGTGTTAATAGTAGATAGAGGATTTCATGTTACTTTACAAGCATTTTTAAATTTAGTCTTTCATTCCTACAAATAGGCAACATTTCTTTTCTCTCATGACAAAAAAGGAAGGACACATTGTATGCTACACATATAGTGTCAATACCTCTTAAGTTTGTATGAACCTTGAGTTGATAATTAAAGTCAGCAGCCTTGGGAGTTGCGACATTCTTGTTGCAATACCGAGGCTCATCACTTTTTGGCGTTGTTGTCGGGGAGGTGTCAAAGTATGCATTATTTTCTTCCCTAGTTGATTCATTTCTTTTTAATTTTTGAAAAAATAAATAAATATTTGCATTAGGCATATTTCATTTCAAAAATAGAAAAGTGCATTGCTTTAGTGCTTTTATTCAATCATAAAAACAAAAAAAATATCTCCAACAACAACCCACCCCCCATTTGATCATGTGGTGTAGTAAGAGCCACATCACCATTCACTTTTGCAGGTAGAAGAAGAATATGGAAAAGAATGTAGAATAAATGGATGGAGATGATAACAACGAGGAAGATCCTTTCAGATTTCCCAATCAAGATACTGATGGTAGTGTGCACATGAAGAACATCCCTCCATCTTTTCTTCGAAAATCTCATGGCCTAAAGTTAGAGGATCTGGAAACCTTTCTTTTTGAATTTGAAATTGTTTGTAGATATTATGGTTACTTATTAAAAACTCAAAAACTAAGATTGTTTCCAGCAACATTGAAGGATATATCTCTTAAATGGTTCATGAGTTTAGGGACTAATTCAATAAGATCATGGAATGATATGCAAAATATATTTCTAGAAAACTATAAAGATCATGATCTTAAGGAATAAATATTTAGAATGAATCAAAGAGAAGATGAGAGCCTTGAGGATCTAATAGAGAGGTTCATGTATAATGTTGAGAGGACAAAACTACATCATTTAGGATCCAACACACTAAAAAACCTCTTATTTAGAACAATTAGGGATGAGTGGATTGATCTCCTTGATATCATGAGTAGAGGTGATGTATATCAATTATCATTTGAAGAAATTTGTGAAACATGCAAACACATATCAAGAGGAAGGGCAAGAGTAGGTAAATCAACATCAATATTGGTAAGTCAAGCTAAACTTGGAAATTTGTTTGATGACTTTAAAACAAAAATTCTTAGCAATCTAACCGAACAAGTAGAAATGTTAAGAATAAAAAATAGGCAAAAAGAAGATGCTGATATTTGTGTTGCCCATGTAGAATCCATGATGTTAAATGCTGCTGCTCATTACTAAGGTTGAAGGAAGTTCACCAAGAGGACAATGGAGCAATTCAATTTCCAATGCAGCTACGTTATGTAGCTCCAAGAGGACCATGGAAGCCTATTCAAGCTAGTATGATGCAAGAACCTAATTTAAAATTTCAAGCTTATGCACATCCATCTAAAAGTAATTGGAACAAACCCTTTCCCTGGCAACATTGGCCATCTCAACCCCAAAACAATCTTTGCAACAAGGTTGGCAAGGAACTTATGGGAGCCATCAACAATATCCTCAATATTCTCCTCAATATCCTCCATACCCAACTCCATGTTATCCCTACCATTCATCTCCACTACAACCAAAACCCCAACCACATCCATCTCAAATATCCACTCCCACTCAACTACCTGTACCACCATTTCCAAACCCACACATGGAAGTAGGTTAGTGCACTTACAATGATTAGGTATAACACTTCCAAACATATCCTCTTGAGATCAATTGTATTCACCATAGCTCAAGAAGAACATTACAAAAAAGTGATTCTCTTGATGCCATTTTAGGAAAACATGCAGAAAACGAAGATTCAAAAGAGAAGATCAAAGAACCATGGGCTGCATTTGATGAAGTGCAGACAAAAAGTTAGAGATTGGGAAAGCTCCCTCATGGTTACCATCAAATCCTCCATGTATTCAAGAGAACAATCAACAAAAAGAGGAATATTTGAAGGTCATGATAGAAGAAGACATGAAGAATGATCTAGATAAGCAATGAAACCAAGGGCATGAAAGTTATATTGAGGTTTGGTTCCAGACAATCACTAAGTTGCAACAACACTCTCTTCTTCAATTGCGCTTAATATCATCAAAGTCAAAGCATTTGATCACTCAAATCCAGGTACATGTCAAAGCATACATTTCAAGCCTACACATCATTTTGTCTATCATCTTGATGTGCACATGGCTCCATTGGAAGTATTCTTATACTTGAAAGTGATTTTATTTTTCAAGTAGGGTAGGGTAGAAAAAAAATGAAAAATAAGAGAAAAAAAAATCTTTGGTGAAAATCTCCTTGGAGGCATCTTAGGTTGTCTCATTGATTGAAAACCTCCATGAGGTGGTCAATGGGTTGAAAAAAAGAAAAAAGAGAAAAAAGAAAAGATCCTAGGTGAAAACCTCCTTTGAGACACCTAGGCAGACCTACTAGTTGAAAACATCCTTGAGGCGGCTAGTAGGCCTAGAAGAAAAAGAAAAGAAAAGAAAAAATAAAAAATCCTTGCTCCATGTATCTCTTTGATGAATGTAGGTTATCTCCAACATCTACAAGGAACAAAAACAAGTTGCCACCAAAGAAAGAACACAATAGGTCAAACCTAGTCAAAATAAGTCAAATTTTGACTTTCTCCTCCTTTGCTCAAATGCTCCAACAAGACCAAGGCCATGCCAATCCATCACCCTCATCTATTTCCACTATCTACTCATCATTCCCAAGCTTCTACCACTCATTTTCCTTGCTGTCCCAAAATACTATAGGAAGACTGTCTTACTACAGGAAACAAAAATACATAGAGCAGAAATTTGTTTTTGTCATAACTAGAAAACCATGCATCCATTTTCTAAGCTGTTTCAGGGGGAGATGCATATGGATGATGGTAACATGCTCAAGAAATTTCAGGAAATTCCAGTGCATGGTTTTTGAGAAATCAACCTCCATCACCTACATCCATTTTTGCATTTTATCGATATCTATGCATCCATTTAAAAATTTGTTTCATGGGGAGATGCATATGGATGATGGCAACATGCCCAAGAAATTTCAACAAATTCCAGTGGACGGTTTCCAAGAAATCGACTTCCATCACCTTCATCCATTTTTAGTTTTTCTCGAGATCCATGCATCCATTGACCAAATTGTTTTTATGGGGAGGTGCACAATGATGATGGAAATATGCTCAGAATGTTTTAGTTCAATCCATTCTAATATTTGGGAGATATGGAAAAAACAAGTATACTACAAGAGGCTATCCTGAATTACTACAAGAGTTTCCTGTAGTACTACAGGAAGTTTTGAAAATCTACAGGAAAGGAAGTTCGATGGAAAAATTATGATGCAGGCCTTTTTTGGGATAGGAAAAAAGGACATTGACTTCACCACATTTCAGCCAACACCCATCATGATCATGTCACTCTATGACCACACCTTTCACTCATTCCAATACCTATTTACCCTCCAACAGAGAAATGAAACAAACATTTAAAAAAAAGAAAAAAGGGGCAACTACAACAACCTATTTAGAAGTAATAGTAGGTTCCAGGCCTAACCTTCAACACCATGATTGAAAGAGGAGAAGCATAACTACAGGCACAATGAAACTCCTCCAGAACTCAGTAACAACAGTGGAAGGCATCACCTACACAGCAACAAGAAGAACCCATCAACAAAATAAGATCAACAAAAAAGAAAAAGGTAGTCAAGAAGATGCACCTGAGTCATGGGAAGCACAACAACATCAACTCAACAACAAAATTCATGTCTCTCTAACAACCATCAGGTAGGTATATGTATGAAATATTCTTGACCTCTTTTATTGAGCATATTATAGTTAGAAATTCATTTTCAATGCATGAGAGATGAGGTTTTATAAGTTAAGGATGGGTCAACAGTCTCAACTGCCTCCAACTAGTTAATTGCAACTCACTCCTTCACTCATGCAATGTTGAAAAATCAAATTATGAAGGGTGATGATTTTAAGGAATGAGGTCAACAGTTAAAAGAGAATTCATCCATCCCATTTCATAATTTTAAGAACAAACCCTACACTCTATCTCACCCTGAAAATTTATTGAAAAAACAAACAGAGCATCCTCTCCATTTTCACAAGCCTACATCATTTCTCATCACTCCCATATAGTTGGAAGACTCTGAAGAAGAAGGAATGACTGCTACAAGAAGGCAAAATGTTGCTACAAGAAGGAAGAAATGAACAAATGGTGCTAAAACAAAAATATATAGTGCCTAAGAAAAACCTAATAAAAATAGAAAACTCCAAGGCTATTAGGCAATCATATAGGCCATAAGAGAGAAGAAGAAGGCACCAAAAGGAAATGAGGCATTCACCATCAAACTAGAACTCAAACTGCAGTGATAAAAAGAGGCTTTCCAAGAGGTCTCTAATCTCTTTCTAGCGTTTTTCCAAGGCCTAAAAGATGTTATAGAAATGGGAGAAAGGCATGGAAGTCAAGTTAAGGGCATACTCTAACCTTAGACTATCATTTATGCTCAAAATAGGTTTCCTGTAGTTTTAACAGGGTTTCTTATAGGTTTCTTGTAGTTTTGACAATAATTATTATAGGATGTCCTAGTTCTCATCTAAAGTCATTTTGAGAGATTTAGAGGTGTCCAAATGGTGGAACAAGGTACCATAAGGTTGATAAGGATGTGGAAGACCTTCCTAAACTAAAAAATATCCAAGAACCCATCTTGAATAAGGAGAAGACAAGCTAATGGTCTCAAGAAACAATGATTTTTCTTTGCACAAATATGTTTTTGGGCTTGTCCTTGCGGAATTACAACCAAGATCCATAATGTACAAGAGAGAGGCCACCAGGACCATGAATGAAGCACAATGAGGTCACTAAGTTGCTCAGAGGATGAGCAACACTTTCAATAGGGGGTATGATGGGCCTCTAAATTAGACATAAATTAAGGCCCATGCCTCTAAATTAAACAACAATTATGGCATGTGACCATCCTTCAGCACATTAAACCTCTATTTTTGCATTAGATAATGTATTTTTAACTTTAATATATTTATTAGGAAGGTTTATGTATAATTTCATATTTGTGCCTAATATTGTTTATTTTTGCGGAATATTATGAGAATATTGGGCAGATTATGAATATTTGGAGGAGGAGATAATTTAGGGACTTGCTCCCTACTATAAAAGGATCACTATTAAATATTGAATCAACAAGATATTATGGAATTATGGCACGGATTGTGGAACTCCAATGATTCATAAAAAATAGGAATGTGTTCCCTGCCATTTAATGCAAATTCCTAGTATTGGGAACTAGATCCACTAATCAAGGGATTTTGGTGGGGAAAGTTTCCTCAATTCATGGGGAATGATTCCTAATAATTTTTTATAAGTACCAAGTCGATTTTTCCTCTAGATATATATTTTCATTAGTCTTATTGTGGAGAGAACTTGTATTTTTGCAGCTCCATTGTATATTCTTGTAGGGATGTAATTGTATTGATGAAAATAATGAAGATTAGTGCCATGTTCAACCTCTAAATCTTGTTCTCCTCCATAGGTCTCTAAGTTTCCCTGGGCTTGGCCATCCTAGGAGCCTCAGAGCCTTTTTGTATCATTTTCTTTTCTTCTTTTCACTTCTTATTCACATGCATCTCTTGTTTTTATTTCTTTCTAATTTTGCATTTAGTATTAATGATTTCTTGTTGTAGGATGGGGTTAAATGGTTGATGTAATTTATTTTGTAGGATCACAAGAGTTATTTAAACCTTGGAAAATCTTTTGAATGTCATAGTAATTATTGAGCTACTTGGATTAGCTTTCTTATTTCGAAATCTAGCTTTCTAGAACTCCTTTGTGGCAAAGAACAATAAATTGATGCTATTTTTTAGAGCATGCCAATGAGCTTTAATCGAGTTGGTTCCAATTACATTAGATCACAAAAAAATTATATTTCATAACAAAAATTATCCCATTTCATTTGCACTTGATTAGGTTAAGCATTTTATATATTTACTAGCTCACTAGTGCTCAAATTTCTAGATTTTTCGACTAGTAATTTTTTCTCCTATTTTTTAGTGTGGGTGAACAGAGGTATTTTTGAGTGATGAAACTTGGAATGGGGACCTAAGGTATCCTAGTAAATAAAAAAATTTGTCCCATCCAATTTGGATTTGATTTTCTTGGTAATTCGATGAATTATAATTTCATATAGTAAATTTGTAACATCCTGTAGTGAAATAAGGTATCTTGTAAGAGAACTAATACATCCTGTAGGAGAACTATTACATCCTATAGGAAATCCTGTAGCGGCATGTTTGGAGCCTAAATTGAGAAAAATAATCATTGAAGCTAGGATTGGGCCCCTACTTGACCTCCAAGCCATAAAATTCATTGTACCACTCTTCCTCCACACCTGTCTCCCTTGCCAAAGATCAAGGAAAAATTAGCATTTGCATTTATAAAACAAAAAGATTAAAAAAATACACATGCACACAACAGTTAGTACTCTCTAGATTAGATTTCATGCTTAGATTAGTTAAAATATCACATGTGACAAATAGGATTAAAATAGGGTTCTTTTGCAAGCAAAATGTGTTAATAAGTAGATCGAAGATTTCATGTTACTTTACAAGCATTTTTAAATTCAATCTTTCATTCCTACAAATAGGAAACCTTTCTTTTCTCCCATGACAACAAAGGAAGGACATATTGCATGCTACACATATAGGGCCGATATCTCTTATGTTTGTACGAACCTTGGGTTGATAATTAAAGTTGGTAACCTTGGGAGTTGCAACATTCTTGTTGCAATACCGAGGCTCATCAAAACTGCCCCATAGGGATGATCTTTTGATGGTTTTCCATTCTAGGATGGATCGGAGACCACTACAAAGTAGGTATCCCCATACTTTCCCATATTTTTTTAGGTAAAACGTTCATGTCAGAACCCAGATCCAGAATGACCTGGTCCATCTCATAATCCCCTATCTACGTGGTGAGCCTCATCTCACACCTTGTTCTTGCCTTATGTTTTCCAATTTTCCTCACCATGTGGTGTCCATCCAGAACATTCTCCTTACTGACACACTTATTTATCAACTCCTGCAGACCTTTCACAGCCTTGCTATGGTGCATAAGTTTCATGTAGGTTTCCAAGAACGTGGTAAGTACAGAGGGATCGATCTGTGCAGGCGCACTGGTTTCCGATACTTTGTTCTGACTTCCTGAGGTAGATGTCTTACCGAAGCTTTTCTTGGTTTCCATAAATGTTTCCTTTGCGTGCTCTAGATCAAAACCAACCTCCTATTCTGGGGCCTTGTGGACCCATCCATCCTCCTTAGGCTATTTTCCCTTATCATCACTAGTCTTGATACCACTTCTTAGCACAGTATTCACATTTGGATATTCTTCATAGCATTCAACCCTTATCATCCATAAGTTTTGTGTAGGTTTTTGAGGCTACGTCTTCTTTTCATGCATCTTGGCTATTATTACAGGGCACTCTTCTATGGAGTGGTCAAACTAACTGTAGTATTGGCATGAATGGCACGTTGAGTTCTGACATTCCCGTGCATAGTGTCCTGGCATCCCACAGTTATAGAAAATAACTTGACCTTGGCCTCTACCAGGCGCTCCTCCTCCTCAGCCTCGTCCTCTTCCCTTATATCCTCCATGCGCTCACCTTGCGCCCAAATCTAGAGGTCGAGTTTCTGCTTGCATCTGGTACATAGGCATTCTTTCCATCATCAACTCGTAGCTGTGACAGTGGCACTCATTGTGGCCCACTGATTTGCAGAAATTGCTGAACAATTGTTGTGTCATTTGAACAAAATTTTGTGGCAAATGACAATTGTCCATTACATGTTTTCCAGCCACTTGACAGATATTGCACCATAGCAAGGGCCCCTAACTTAATCCTGTTAGAGATTCCTGCATTAGGGGAATTATTCCTCCCTTACAATATAATTTGTGAAGATAGGGCAGTGGTCTTTATCATGCCCCTGGCTCTTACATTTGAGGCACCAAACTCCTTCACGCACGTCTAGCCTAACCTCCTCTTTTTTTAAGCTCTTTAATTCTATGCAGAGGTTCTACAACTGTGAGTGAATTTGTTGAACTCCCAAAGTCGAGTCCTAAATAGGTGTCTCATGTAATCACATCATGATTTCTAGGGATTCCACTTGAGTTCCTATCTTATACTGTGACAAGGCAATCCTTAGGTGGGTCAGAAGAGAGGTTATAAACCATTCGCGTGCTGACCATCTGTGAGCTACATATTAGCTTCATGGATTACACATTTCAACTTTTGATCTAACTCCCAAGGTGTTTCTCCAGCCTTCATCGTGATTTCCTAGAATCCAACTACCGACTGTGAGTCAGACTTAGGCTTACTGAATTATTTTTTCAAATCGGCCTTAGTGTCTGCTAACGATGCCAAACTATTATCAGTGCGATACTTAATGTACCACGTCAGCGCATGATCCATCTTCCTATGGATTAATTCCTTTAAGTTTTGCTTCTATACCATCCATCTTAGCTTCCATGCCATCCATATTAGCTTTCATTCCATTCTTTAAACCATCCATCTTAGCTTCAGTGACTTTTTTTGAGAGCGAAATTTGTTGCACTTGGTTTCATAATTTTGATGTATCATGTTGCATTTCTTCCTCTTCTTCATGTGCCATAGTAGAGATTTCGGGTTGCTTACTCAGTGTTTCCATTTTCTTTCTTCGAGTCATCAATGAATGATAATTATGCTTCACAATTCCCTTTAAATCAATTCAGAATACTTTCTCAAACAAAACTTATGTAAATTTTAAAAAAACTACACACCTTTTGTTTTCCTCTTTGTATGAGCTTGATCTTGAAATGACTTAACTCTGTAATTGTAGACCTCCAAGTTTTGCAATTTTGACTTGTAATAGAACTCTGAGTCCTCTTTCCAACCCCACAAATCTGATCGCGATTGAATTCTCCAAGAAATATTTATATCCAATCTCCCACAATGACCTAATTATAGACTAGTGCATTAGAACAAACTTGTACAACGTGCCACGTGTCTCTATTTCGACCTTCAAAACTAAAAAATATACCCAATAAAATACAGTCCATCCTCTTTCTGTCACATTTTGCTAAATTTGAATCCAATGCACAAAGAGAACCTTAGGACGCTTTAAACAAGGTGACCTATTTGAGATCGAATTCAGGAGTCTATAAAAACCCTAACTTCCTCGGTTCATATCTCTGAAAATATAGCGATACAAGATCAGAAATTAAGTCACGAGGTTCATCACGATTTTAGATTAAATGGGTTTTAATTTTAGATTCTGAATCTTTGTAAAAAGAAGTTATAGATAAAATTCCACGATGGCGGGTTTGAAGCAGTGAAACCCTAGAATCCAAAGCTCTGATACTAATTGTTATGCAACTAGCTCACAAAATAGAAGAAATAGATAGATCAACGACTTTAAAAATAACCTCTTCGAGGGGGAAACCTCCTTTACATTTCACAAATGAAAAATTCTTGGATCATACAAATGACAAGACCTTCTTTCTATATATATGAGTCTAAGGGGTCCCAATACAATCAGAGCCTACATAACAATAATATTGTAGGAGCACAACAATAACAATAGTGGGCTTCTATGGGGCACAATAATAACAACATGCGGACTACATGGGCACAATAATACAAGAAGGGGGTTTCACTAATAACAATAAGGGTTTACACTTGTAGTATAGGGACGTAACAAGACCTATGCTACCTCACTAGATGGAACGCAGTGAGCTACCTTGGTCAACTTGTCAACCACAACCATAATAGAATCGTAATGTCTAGAGTCATTGAAAAACATGTAATGAAGTCCATGTAAATGACCTCCCATTTCCACTCTGGAATCATAATCAACTGTAGTAAACCACCTGGATGCTTACACTCTTCCTTTACCTATTCACAATCCAAATATCTAGCCACAAATGCTGCAACCTCTTTCTTTAGATTCGGTTAATAGTAGAACTTCTTCACCATTTCCAATGTCTTCTGATATCCTAGATGACCCGAATACGACTTAACATGAAATTCCTGTAAGATGAAATTCTTGAGCTCGGTATTTTCTGGCACATAGATCCTGTCACTAAATATGACCAAACCATTTATTGTGAGATGATAGTTCACATCTTGTTCACTTGTACCCTGCTATAACCTATGCCTAAGTTCCCTGTACCTATCATCTTGTTGTCTTGCCTGTATTATATGATCTTATAAATCTGTCTCATAAGAACTCATAGTTTCTATATGATTTACTTGTATCCTTCTGCTAAGAGCATCTGCAACCATGTTCTCCTTTCCCTTAATTTACTTGATCTCGAAGTCAAAATCAGTAGTCGTCACCTACCACCTAGCTTTCCTGACATTCAGATTTGGTTGGTCAAATAAGTATCTCAATCCACTGTGATCACTCATCAAGAAGAAGATCCTGCCAAGAAGATAGTGTCTCCAAATCTTCAATGCATGGATGATCACTGCCAACTCAAGATCATGTGTCACATAATTCCACTCATTCATTCAGTTTCCTTGACTCATAACATACTACATGTCCTTCCTGCATAAGGAATCCACCAAGTCCTCTCTTGCAATCATCTGTACTCACCACAAGATTTTTGTCCAAATCTGCAACCTGTAAAATTGGAGCTTTGGTAATCAATTGCCTCAACTGCTCAAAACTAGCTGCACATTCCCCTATCCATTCAAATTTATTTCCTTTCCTCTAAAATGATGTAATAGTATATACAATTCGCGAGAAGTTCCTGATGAACCTCCTGTAATAACTTGCTAACCCCATGAATGATCTGACCTCATCCACATTCCTAGGAGCCACCCTTTCCATGATAGCTCTTATCTTTTTTGGATCTATTACTATGCCTTCCTTGGAAACCACATGCTCCAAATAATGTACCTCTACTGAAAGAAGCTACATTTAATAAGCTTGGCATACAAGTGATGCTCTCTTAGTAACCTCAATACCGTTGCTAAGTGTTCAACATGCTCTTCCTCATTCTTAGAATATATCAATATATCATCAATGAATAAAATAACAAACTTGTTCAGATAAGGATGCAATACACTATTCATTAAGCACAAAAAAGTAGCTAGAGAATTAGTCAAACCAAAAGGAACTACAAAAAACTCATAATGCCAATACCTGGTCCAGAAAGCAGTGTTGTAGATATCCTCTTCTTTGATGCGTATCTGATTGTATCCTGATCTCAAATTGATCTTCAAGAACACTGCTTCCCCCTTCAACTGGTCAAAAACGTCATCAATCCTTGAAAATTAATACCTGTTCTTAATCGTCACCTTGTTCAACTACCTCTAATCAATACACAACCTGAGAGTACCATTCTATCAGGTTTATCCAAGATCCTACCATCTCTAATTGTATCATCCCTGTCAAACCTTTATGCTAATTAAGATCTGCTGCCATATGCCCCATTGGTCCTTTCCTCCTTTCCATGTCTGATCCTAAGTGGTCCATGTCTCTACAAGTTTGAAAAACTCCGAAGAATCACTGCATTGACCTCTGCTTTCTTCTCTTATGCTCTAGCAAGTATTTCATTTGACTAAATGATCTTATCATTATATGATTTGAAATTTTTTATCTCTGCCTTCAAATTTCTCAATGTATCTGCTATGTGAAAGGAGTACTCATCACCCGAATGCTCATCTGATCTATAGGGAGAATCGTGTGAACTATAGTCCATTTTTCTTGTCATCTTTGAACTTATTCCTGCAAACATACTATGTCAGATAAAAAAAATAGAACCATAATAAAATGTACCTCAGTGAAGTTTAGGGGAGGCTACCTCATATACAAAATCAATTCAAATTAGCACAATACATGTACACACACGCGCGCGCACACACACATAAATATAATGAAATCATCATATCAATCATCTCAACACCAACATCATCACTTCTACATGATGACACAACTGCAACAATGACCTTCACCATGCATACATAACAAACACATATACAACCTACATGCATGCATGACAAATACATTCTACCCATCTATTCTAGGTGTTGAACCTAGGAGCTCTGATACCACTCTATGGTATCAAATATCACCCAAAGAGAACAGAAACCCACTCTGGTACCACTCTGTAACACCCTCCTCCCGCACTTACCCAAGTTCATTGGTCCACCCAGGGAAATATGTGACAAAGAGTTACTATGGTATGACTCATCTTAAGTATAGTTAAGGAAGTGGAATTGACAAACTGAAATTTTAATGGCCTTCCTCAAGAGTAACAAGACCCTAAAGAGCTAAACCAACACTCTAGGTGGCTAAACCTTGAGTTAAATTTCTTTTTCACTGACTTCAACTCATAGTAGCATGCATAAGCCTACATCCATGTGATTGTAGGCCTCCATTCACATGCAAGGGAGTGATTGCAGTCCCAATTTCCCAGTTATGTGTCTGCAACCACATAATCGGTGCCACCTTTTCAGGGACATACTCCATATCACTACCCATATCACTACCTAGAACTTGATAAAACTTTCCAAAACAATAAATGACACAAAGAAAAAGCCTCTAACTCAAAACTTGATCAAGGAATTGACCTAACTAAGCCGAACCATGACAATCATTTCATCAAACACATGGCGAACATGTAATGTATAGGTCATTAATGCATATTTAAACATAGGGGTCTGATACTTATCTGAGAATCGTCAAGGAGGTCTAATTCCCTCTCATAATAGCTGCAATAAAATCTATTAGCTCATGCATTCATTGACCATTCATAAAAAAATCAAACACATCAAGAGCCATAACCACTATACATCATATAACCAACATATAACCAACAAATGAACAACATATGCACCATGATAAAACAACCACCAAATCCACAATAACAAGTATAATTAATCATGCAAATGTGAGAGGAAAGAGGTCTTATTAAAATATGCAACAAGTACCACCTGACAATATATTACTCTGAACCAAATATCTCTTTAAGCCAATCACCCCCATGCCATATTCCAATCATGAATGTGGGATCTCATGGATGACCAAGACAAAACTAAACAAGGGCTTCCAGAGGCCAACCCGCCTCAACCATAAACAAGTGATTCCACCTCACGACTAGACATTGCTCACCATCACAGATCAGTCTCTACCCAAATTTCCTAGGGCTCCAAAGCATTTATTCCAACCCAGCTCTAGGACTAGTAAGTCAACCCACAACTGCCACAGGGCTCAAGAGTGTTCATCCAACCAAGGCTCCTATACTAATAACTCAACCCAACAAGGGCTCCAAATAGTTTGTCCAACCAAGGCTTCTAGGACTAGTAACTCAACCTAAGTTTTTCTAGGACTTCCATAACGTTTTTTCAACCAAGGCTCCAGGGACTAGTAACTCAACCCACACCCATAAGGAACATGAGAACCAATTAGAAATAATCAAGTAGGAAGCCCATAACACCATGGATATCTAGGAAATGACAAGGCTAGGAAAGACCACTATCAATCTAGGAAATCCTCCATGCCAATTATAGATCATAACGAAATAACCACAAGCATACACCATTAATTCCAAAACTAGCAAGGAAATCATACATGCAACTCGATACTTGCAAAGACATCTAGCTGTAGCTGCTGATCTCACTGTCCCCTTGATATTTCCTTCTTTTCCTTTGCCTTCTTTTCCAAATCCAATGAAACTAGAGTTCTCCAAGCACGCTTCAACAATGCTCCAAGATTTCTCTAAGTGTGCGAGAGTATGAGAGAGAGCGAGAGAGAATATAATGAGAGTGCCAAAGAATGAACTGAAAAACGTTGTGAACTGATCCTCAGAAGCCTTTTTATCATCGAGGCCTCCCTTTTCTTCATTTTCCTCTAATTTTCCTTCAATTTTCCTCACATGCAATTCTATGACCTTTCACCTTCCTTTTCTCCCATTTTCCATTATTTTCATAAATAAATCCTAATTAATGCCACTTTGCCTTTTCTAATTTCCATAGCCATAAATTAATCACCAGTGATCCCCATCAATATGTTTTTTTCCAACATTCAACTTGGAATACGTGTCCCATGACCTTGGTCTTATTAACTTTATTACATGAACTTTCAACGAGGGTTTTTACAGGGGAAATCACCTCAAGAAGCGTCTGCTATTGTGATGTGAAACACTTGTGAAAACCTTGTCAAGATCAAGTGTAAATCAACAATTATTAGGTAACTAAAACCATAGATGCATCATAGTGGACCATACTTAATGTTAGGTGCACAACTAATACTTCACATAAATATGACCTTTAAATATCTAACTAGAACAAATATCATCACGTGTTCCTTCTCTTATGTTAGGGATGACTATATGGATAACCACATTAGGTGTTTACAACCCTCAAGGGGAAGTGACAGGTCCTAGGTTAACCCATTAATCCATAAGTGTAATTAAATATGACCATAATGGAGTGGGAATGACTTTGGGGAAGGGGCCATAGCCAAGTGATTGGCTAATGGTGGTCCAACATCTTCAGTGTATAGATTTAAGGAGGGAGATATTGTCAAGGCACGAGTTACCGCTTTCCTTGGCCTGCTTTTTGCACCCCTTTGGTGTGCCTTTTAATTTGTTATGATAATGTTTTGATATGGGTGCATAACCCAGGAGCTCTGTGACAACCCTTTTTGCTACCCCTCTTTCCATTGTCACTGTTGCTGCATAAAATAGCAGGCCTTGTGAAGAGGAAAAATCTAGCGGGCACAACAACACATTGGGATAGAGGCCCACTGTCACCATAGACTAAGTGCCCTTCTCTTCTCGGATTTTCACCTATGGGAGGAGTCTCAGTATCCATCACTTGTGATTTAGAAGCTTATAATAGGTTTCAAAGTGAGGCAAGGATCACTCATTAAATTGAAAGGTTCAATTGGTGTGTGATCTTTGCGAGAAGCTAAAAAGACTTTCCACGAAAAACCCCTTGAAAGAAGGACTACATGACACCTAGGGTTGAGATATTTGATGAAATAAGAGTTCTTCCAAGGTCAAGGTAGACAAGAGAAAAGGTTGTGAATGATTTACTTCAACAAGAACTAAAGCATAAACCTTCAAGAATCCCCAAGTCGAGGTATTATCTTCTAGGGTTCCCACTTGGTGTGATAGATAGGGCATCAATTATATTGAAATCTCACTATTGGAATTCATTCAAACTTGAGGATGCCTAGAGGAGACAGTAAGGAAGAGTCCTGTTTGGACGCAATTCAAAACACACTCTCCTAGAGGAATTCACACCAAGCCCTAGAGAGGCCTCCATATCCTTAAAGGGATGAATAAAAATAGGTAAAATAAGGTGAAATAAAGATGATTTTTCAATTTTATGTGATCAACAAAGATCTAAGACCTAGTGCTTTCTTATTGAGAGAATTGGAGTGAAGGATAAACCACAAATTGGAAACTCGCTCTTCAAGGAGACCTAATGAAGAAGTTTCACTATCTATGGATGCAACTACGTGGAAACTTTAAAATTTTACACTACCATGGAAATTGTTATGGAGATTCAAGGATGCAAATGAAAATAATCCTCTAGGAACATTCATTCATTTATTCACCATATTATGAGTAACATATGCAAAATTTTCCAATAGTTTCAATGCCTTAAACATGTTTTCATGAATTACGGCACATTAACAATCATAAGACAAAAATTCCATGCATTAGACATTTATTATATCATAAATATAGCATTGAAAAGGCACTACAAAACAATGAAGAATATATCCAGCCACAAAAATTTCCAAGATAAGTTCCAAGAATGATAGCAAAATTATCCAATCATCATAGTTCATCAATACCATCCATATCATCCTCCTACAGCAGGTCCAAAAATCTCAAGAGAAAAATTGAAGATCCTAGTGATGATCTTTTGGAGGAGACTAGCTCTCTCCTATTTATACATGTTATAATAGTTCAAAATTGAAAAGAAAAAGGCCCTCAATGCCTAAAATGTCTAGTAACCACCCATGGTTAGAATCCAAATATGATAGCTCAAAAATTAAGTCGAATTAGCCTTCTTAAGCCCATGCTAGGTTGACATGGATGCCTAGAAGAGCGACGTTGAGGCCACATGTGATGGTGATGAGTGCGAGGGCCTAAAAAATAATGAATAAGAGGGTGGCACCCTCCAAATGCTGTAAAACATCTTGAAACTCCAATTTGGGCTATGTGGCATCCAAATGGGTCTCCAAATGGCTCAATTTCAAGTTGATGCTCCATTAATGAGGGCTAGAAGATGACACATACCCTACCATGTCTCTCTAGAAAAGGAACAACCTCCTTTGGGCCCTAGATTAGTTATTGAGTGTCGGGTGCAATGTGTAAAGGTAGATAAGAGAAAATGTTGTGAATGTTTTACTTCATCAAGTACTAAAGTATAAAACTTCAAGAATCTCCAATTTGAGGAATTAGCTTCTAGGGTTCTCACTTGGTTTGATACTAGGGCATCAATTATATTGAAATTCCACCATTGGAATTTGTTCAAAACTTGGGGATGCCTAGAAGAGACAATAAAGAATATTATGTTTGGACGAAATTTAAAACACACTCTCCTAAAGGAATTCACACCAAACCCTAGAGTGGCATCCCTAGCCTTAAATGGATGAATAAAAAGAGGTAAAATAAGGTGAAATAAAGATGAATTTTCAATTGTATGTGATCCCCAAGGATCTTAGTCCCAGTGGCTGACTATTGGGAGAATTGGAGTCAAGGATAAACCACAAATTGGTAACTCGCTCTTCAAGGAGGCCTAAAGAAGTAGCCTCACTAACTATGGATGCAACTACACGACAAGTTTAGACTTTTACACTTCGATCGTAATTGTTATGGATATTCAAGGATGGAAATGAAAATAATCCTCTAGGAACATTCATTGATTCATCATATTATGAGTAACACATGAAATTTTTCTAATAGTTTCAATGCCTTGAACAATTTTTCATGAATTAGGGAACATTAACAACCATAAGATGAGAATTCCATTCATTAGACATTTATTATAGCCAAAATATAACATTAAAAAGGCACTTACAAAACAATGAAGAATATTTCCATCCACAAAAATTCCAAAGAAAAGCTCCAAGAATGATAGTGAAATTATCTAATCATCATAGTTCATCAATACCATCCAAATAATCCTCCTATAGAAGGTCCAAAAATCTCAAGAGAGAAATCAAATATCTCAGTGATGATATTTTGGAGGCAACTACCTCTCTCCTATTTATACATGTTCTAAGAATTCAAAAATGAAAAGATGAATCCGCTCAATGCCTAAAATGTCTAGTAATCCACCCATGGTTTGGTTAGAATCAAACCATGATAGCTCAAAAAGTAAGTTGAATTAGCCTTCTTTAGCCCATGCTAGGTTGACATGGAGGCCTAGAAGGGAAACATCGAGGCCTCATGTGTTGGTGATGAGTGTGAGGGCCTAAACAATAATGAATAAGAGGGGGATACCCTCCAAATTCTGTAAAACATATTGAAACCCAATTTAGGCTATGTGGGCTCCAAATGGGTCTCATGGGTTTCCAAATGGATCAAGATCAAGTTGATGCTCCATCAATGAGGGCTAGAAGATGGCAATGCCCTGCCATGTCTCTCTAGAAAAGACAAAGCCTCCTCTGGGCCCTGGATCAACTACCAAGTTTCGGTTGCAATGTGTATCTAATGGGAAATGTGGTCGAAGTGGATCATCATCTCTGTATAATTGGGGCATGAGAAAGAGATTAGTGGTGCAAAAGAATCCCATGGCATAGTAATCAATGCTCTGCATGGATGGAGGCCGATGGCTCTAAACGCTCATACTGCAAATGCAATTGTGATTATCAGGAGGGATTGGTTCTCCTATAGGGAGGCCATGTCTAATATGGAACCCACCTACAATCCTGTATAAGATACAATTCATATCCTCACATTCCAATATAATAATTCATTAGTGAAATTGAGTAAATAAGATTGCAAATAAAAGGAAGAGAAGGACACTTCATAATGACTTTCCCTTCTAAATGGGGGCTTTAAACATGCCCAAATGTTTCCTTCCTTGGAAAAAGAGGTTAATGGAGGACCCTATTAAGTGGTTTCAACCTCTAAGGGAATGAAAATTCCATGGTAAATCCATCAAATGGCAGGTGTCATGTGAAATAGTGATGGAACATAGTGGGGGAAAAATGATAGGCTCGAAGCCACATGCCATGGTACAAGGGTATCTATGATGAAGGAGGCCCATACATTGGGTATATGAATGTACGAGGGAGTATTCGTGGTACATAAGTTACCCTGACCTTTATTTTTCCACTCTTCTTCATTTTCCTTTTTCCTTTTATTATTTTTTCCCTTTATTTTATTGCTCAGGGCTCAAGGGGAGGAGAGCATGATGCATAAGATATAGCAATGAATTTCCCTTAAATTGGGGTATTTCATCACCCAACAAAGTTTGGGACAATCATGGGTTCCTTAATGATGCAGGTGTCACTCATAAGAGCCCTAAGAAACAAGGTGATGACCATAATGATAATGGGTAGATCTCATGTTTGACTTTTTCCTAGGTGTTAAATTTTAATGTCTCGACCATCCTTCACATTTTATGGTACATTTCTTTTTTTGAGTGGCCAAATTATGATTTAATCTTTCTTTTTAGCTGCATCAACCTCCGGGCCATTGTTCTAGGCCTAGCCTAAGGTGTGGGAAAGGGGAAGGGGAGGCTAACACCGTGTGGACCCAGATGGGGAAAATGTGAAATGGGTTTGTAATAAGTGGAGGGGAGTGAGGTATATGGTGTTAGGAAGCATGAACACACAACCAAAATTTGGGTTTCCCATGTAGTGCCACTCCTAAAGCCAATAGACAATAAAGGAAATCCCATAGGAATAGGATACAAGACTAACCCTGAATGCTGAGATAAGGATACATGAGTATAGTCCAAGACTCGTTCTTTCCTTCGAACCCCCACACTAATCCATGCCCCAGTGAGCCCAAGAAAAAAAAAATCTTATACACCCCATTGCATAGTGAAAAACCATACCTTTGGGCTTAGAAGTCCCACCTTCAAACATACTATCATGACATATGAGCAAGGGTACACAATAGCTGGCTAAGGTGGCAAAGAATGGTAGTACATTGATCTATCAGGTTGTTGCAAGGGGTTATTGGTTGCCAACTGAAGACAATCTAGGAGAAAAATTCTCCTATAGGGGTCACCCACTGGTGGTGGGTAACGGTCACTATGAATTTTAATTCATGTAAAAATATGGAAATGTAAACATTAACTGGGTTGAGAGGAGTAGACACATATTCATGTTGAATTTTGTAACTATGGACAATCTTCATAATGTATATTTTGACCTTGATGTGTTTATATTGATTATTGTAAAGCACATTTTTAATGTAGAGTAAAAATAAAATTATATTTTTAGTTAAGTCCCATTTGGACTTTTAAAAGAAGAAAATTTGCTTTTTGAATTTGAATATTTTGGCTCCAAGTTTGTCAAGTTGGCCCAGGTACAGTCACATCCATTCCACCTATATATAACATTATATAAAGGTAGCTTAACCTCTTTCTCAAGGCACCAATGCACACTCTCTCAAGAATATACTTTTTGGGCATTCTAGCGAAGATCAAGAAGGATGAATTGTGTCTCTTTCTCTCTTTCTCAAGCTTGCACATGTGGATAGACTCTCTCTATCAACATTTCACATATTTATGGGCAGTTTCTATTGTAGGGGAATTTTTTTTGGGAGTTAATGGGGATCAAAATTTTGGAATTCTGCTAGTTACAGGATGACCAAATTTCTGGGTCAAACCAAGAAGAGTGAAGTACTAGATCAGGTTGGGAGGCTTGACTAGGTGTGACCTAGTTAATGACTAGAATTATCTTTATGCATTATGATCTCTATTGTTCTACTGTTTTTGTATGGTTCAATTTTTGAAGTATAATTTCTTAATGATATATTGGAACAATTAAAATAAGATCAACATCAAAAGTAATTTATTTATTTATTTTCAGAAATATTATGCTAGTCTCTATTGGACTTAGAAAATCAAACATGGTATCAGAGCTTTGGTCAAGGAAGGAGCACTAGTATCACCTTTGAAGAAACCCTACTTTTATATCACTATTATTGAAGTCCTTCTTATTGATTTACATCCATGGATTTTATGAAATCAGGGAAAAAGTTAGAAGGAGCCTCAAACTTTCGAGAATGGAAAACTATAATTGATCTTATTCTTACAAATAATAAAGTTTTGGATATTGTAACAGGGAAGGTTGAAACACCAACAAATACCATAGGAAGAGATAAGTTCAAGGAATATGACATCACTACCATGAGTCTCATTATGGATTCCACTATAGATCATATAATCCCATATATTATAAAGCTTGATACTTTCAAGAAGATGTATGATGCTCTAACTAATCTATTTACTGTCAAGAACATTGGTCAAGCCATGAGCTTGAAGAATGAGATCCATGATATAAGGATGAGAAAAATTACATTGTATCTTAATATTTTGTAATAATATCAATTAAGAGACCAAATACAAGAAATTGGTGAAAATTTCTAAGAATGAACTTGTGACTACAACACTCAATGGTATACCTAGATCATAGGCTGCATTTGTAGAAGGTATAAGTATCTAGAAGGAATCTCCTTCATTTGAACAACTATGGACCTCTTACACTCAAGGAGAATCAAGGATTATGTCATGAGATAGAAAGGAAGAAGCTTCTCAGGCATTTGCAACTCCTTTCAAGAATAAATGAAAGAAGAATTTTGGCTTTCAAAATAAGAAGTTAGGAAGAAGATCACTTCCTCCCCAAAGCAAGAAGAATATCTTGAAAATTAAATGTTATGGTTGTAAAAAATTCAAACATTATAAAAATGATTGTCCTAAGAAGGATAATAAGAGAAAGTGAAAGGGGAAAAAACATGATTTTGTAGTTGACATTGAAGATGAACATCCAAAGAAGCCTAAGGCTGATAAGAGTTTCTTTTACTTTTCTACTCTAACAGGTTCTATTGTAGATGATGATGATATGCAACTGGTAGAAAGTGGTGCATCAAGACATATGACCGAATATCATGGAAATATTACTAGCATGATGGAAAGGAGGTTATCACAAAGAGTAGAGCTTGGAGACAAGCACAATTATGTAGTCAAAGGAGTTGGAAAGGCATCCATTGAAATAGAACATGGTAATGATGTTCATCTAAAAAATGTTCCATATGTACCACATTTGAAAAAGAATTTAGTCTCTATTTCATGTTTAGAAGATAAAGGAGATGGAGTAGCTTTTGCAGATTAAAAAGTATTTGTATGGTCCAAGAGATCTAGTATATATGATGCCAGAGTCATTGGAATTTATGAAGGAATGTATAGGCTTATGAGTCAACTAGTTCAATCCCTAGTACATGATGAAATAAATCCAAGTGAACTATCGAATAGAATATATGATCACCTTCACTGTAGATATTTTTTTCTGTGACAAACACCCTCCAAAATTTGGCCTACACTTGAATTTTGGAGCATACTGTGGATCTTGCAATCGTTTGTTCCATAGTCACTTTATGGTCTACCGATAAGTGTCAAACTCACCTGCTCACACATGCTCAGTCGACAACAAGATCATGGATGCATTCTTTTATGCAAGATTGAACAAGCATAGAACAAGTTCATTTAGACATTGCTTGCACAATGCTCAAATCTTTTTTGATAGTTAATGCACACTTTCATTGATAGTCTCTCACTTTTTCTTGTGATTGTTCTGTTATTTTGGTGAGTTTTTCCAACTGTCGTTTTGCGCACTTTGAATTTTGTAAGTGTCAATTTCATGTTTACGACTATTTCTTTTACTTGTTTGAATTATAATAAGTTTTGTTTTCATTCTATCATCATTTTTTTCATGTTTCTCTTTCAACTTCGTTCACATTTTGCAAGTGTCATTTTCACTTTCCTCTTACTGTTGCAAATGTCTTCTTATAGCATGACAAGTGTTGCACATTGCACATATTTATTTTTGGTTTTTTTCAAGGGGTAGATTTGGTATTAATGAGTCATTCTCACCATTTATCACACTCATTCCAAAATTTTCATGCAATGTCGCACAAGTGTCATCACTGTTGTCACAAAGTGTATCTTTAGTGTCGCACTTGGGGAAGTCATCACAATGTCATCACATTAAGGCAAGTATGCTATCCATGCATTATGAGTGATCAATTATGTGTCGTCAAATGTTCTAAGTGTGTGATCATGCTTAAGTTTTTTCATTATTCACTTTTGCCTCACTGATCCCACACTTAACCAAATATGCTAAAGTTCCCACCCAAACAACTTGGCTCGACTCAACCTTCTTGAAATGTGCACTGCGCAATATCAGTCCTCACGATCCAACGTTGTCTCTTGACACTACAAAATGTGTAGTATTTAACTTCCAAAAATTTTCATTTTGCAGTCTTAGTGCTCAACCTCAACCCTTGAGCTCCAGAACTATGCAACCCTTGCCTTCCAATCACTTGACCTCTTGAACTACGCAACTGCGCACAACTGCGCAATCCCTTGGCCTCTGTCCCTTCGTAACTACAAAGTGGGAAACCTAAAGTCTCAATCCCTCAACCTAAATTCTTGAAACCCTCAACTATGGATATGTCTAGCCTTGACTTGCCTAAATTGCACACTGTTCAGTCTCAAGGCTTAGTCCTAGCCCCTAATGTCCTAAGCTGCGTAGCTACACAATCCTTGAGCCTGACTCCCAGCCTATCACATGGTTCTAGCTCAGTCAGTGGCTACCATGAAGCATGTTAGGATATGGGTTTATTGGATTGATGTCATCTTTTCATGAGTGGCTTTGAGTTACGGGCATTCTATCATGTTATGATAGGATAATGATGAAGGAGATGGAGAAGGACACCCTGCTAGAATACACCTTTGAAGTTGTGGAAACAAGTTCATTAACCAAGGAAGACAAAGGGAAACCAAATTTTGATAACAAATAGAGATAAAGATTACATTGAAGACTCCCTACCTTAAAGCCATATGGAGGAGGAAGAAGAAGAGCATGTTCCATATTTCAAGAAGACACAAAGAAAGTAGTTGTAAATAATGGCTTGACATTGCCATGTCATCATGCAGTCCATATCATCAATGTCATGTCATGTCATGTCTTGAGTCATCATTCACCACATTATTTATGGATTATGTAAATTCAATAATGGAGAAATGTAATGTAAAGTGGAAGTCCAAGAGTCATCCATAGAATGTGAAAAGTCATGAAGGAGTTAAAGAGTCATAGAGAAGTCAAAGAGTCATGAGGGTAGTCCAAGAGTCATAAGGGAGGTGAATGGTCACCCCATTTTTTATATATGTGCACCCTCATAGCTCATGAAAAACAATTTTCACCTTGCCTCCTCCTGCCAGGCAATAGAGAAGAAAATAGTTCTTTTGGAGGAGAAAGTGGTTGCTATAACACTCCACTATTGGAGCTAGTGGTGTTCACTGTAACAATGTACCTTGGAATTTTTTCTTAATTTAGAAGCTTGTTGAGCCAACAAACTTTCATGTGTATGTCAGAAATATTGTAAGAATATTCTTTGAATATTTGCGATTTATGTTTTTTTCATCCGTGCTAAGGAAATTTAACTATTTTAGTGGATTTGTTACTTATCTTGTTGAAGGTGTGTTTCATGTCTTTTAACAATTTTTTCTTCTATGCGAACTATTTTGCTAGTTGTACAACGATTCATTCATATGTATATTCTCATGTGTCTTTACTAGACTAATACTATTAGTCTCCTTTTAAAGGCTCACTTTTCTCTCCCCTTTAGTAGAAGCACCTTGATATATTCTACAATTTAACATTCCACAAGGCATACTCACTTGATAATCCAAAAGTACCTATGCATTACTCTATTGTGATGAACATTATAGCCAAGGCATATCTCTAAGAACATATGGTATCCAAGCCTTATTTTTGGAAGGGCTCCTACACCAAATGATGCGATATCTAATTGTGACTTTTCATTGGGGAGACTGCCTTGGTTGATGAAATTCTAGCACCCTCAACAAATGGTGTTAGAAGGAGGGCCAAATGACAAGTTGTTCCCATTGAGTCTATTTTGAACACCTTATCTGAAATGTATCTTACCCAAAACACAATCCTAGAATGTTTCTGTAACCTATCCCTTGTTAAAATTTTCATCTCTGTGGAACAACTTGATGACTTGTCTCAATTTAAGTTTGATGGTGAGGGTGATACATCCATTACCAAGCATGCATATATGAAATTAAGTATGAATACATGGCTTGTATTATTTTCTACCTCACACCTGAAGGTCAAGTTAACAAATGGTGTCGTAGCCAACCACTTGCTTCCATTCATTCTTTTGAACACCTCATCAAGGATCATAATTTATCATTTGATAAGTATCAGTATCGGGGTGTCCTTAAAATAATCAATCAATCAAGAATGAAATCTAATGAATCAACTGAGTTTTCTAATCGATTGCTTCGTCTTTGTTATGAATTTACTGAAGAAGATATAGATTGGGTTTTCTTCTTTCCCAACTCATGTAAATCATGAGACACCTCTAATTTCAGAGGAGGAACCTGCTATTCCTTTTGTTCCTTGCCCTCATCCTTTTCCAGTTATGATGTGGGTGCCTCCTAGAAATGATGTCGAAGTTAGGAAATCTATAAATCATATCATCGACCTGTCTCTTCAATATTCATCTATTTCTCATGACCCAGATCTGATGGAGGAAAACTTGGAATGGTTCATGGAACCTAGGGTGAAGGCTAATTCTTCTACTCCTCAAGAGGATACTAGAATTCTTATCCTCAATCTTGAATCTGGTTAAAGTATTGCTTCTTCAAGGCACATATGTCATCATGTATCATCTATATGCCATGAATCTTTGTACCATGATCTGCATGATCAATTTGGTTCACCAACTAGTTCTTCACGCTCTCTTGATTTTCAAGTTGCTAGTTCAAATCAGGATCAAGTATAAGGTGGTCATATTAAATAGGTAGATTAGCAGAAAAGTGAGGATTCTTTTGATATTTCTTCTCTTTTTCAAATCCCCCCATGTCAAGATGATGCTCTTCCATTCTTGGCTGATTTTGAGTCTACTAATATTGGTAGACAATTGAATGAAGTTGATTTGATTAATCAATATATAGTCTAGGACAACCATCATTATAATATTCATGACTTCATTGATGTAAGTGATGATGAATGCCCAAGTGCACCAACTGATATTTCGATTCCTAGAGAAGATTTTGATTTTAAATATTTAGATCTAGAATCTGATTGTGTCAAAGAATATGTTCTTATGGAAACTTCCTCCTCATATCACTATCCCTTGTGTTCTACCATTTGTGATGTATTTGCATGTGATGAATATACTACATGCTCTTCAATTTCTTCATTTGATGATTTAACTTCTCAATTGACACAAGGTAGTGAAGTTATTCATGATGAAAAAGGAAACAATAAAATCATTGAGTATCATTTCCATCCCTTATCATGTCCCGTTTTTCATGAGGACAACTATTCAAAAAAGTTTTCCCATGAAATTTCTCTGATTTATACGTATCTAGACTTATGATTATAAGAATCTTTAGACTTGAGTAATATGGTTGTTGAAGTTGTAAATCCAATCAAATCAGTGGCAGAGATAACTTCCATTCGGTTAGTAGCGGTCTCATTGAAATAAGTGAAATTAACTATCCCCACACCATGAATGATTTGATTCAATATTTAAAATGTGATTTTACAATCCTTGAAAGTTCCAAGACTTTTCAGGAAGTTGAGGAACTTCAACTTTTCTTGTTGGTTATGTCAGGATCTCATGACTTTGGTAAGAACCCCGAACTAAGTTAGATCTAATTTTCCTTGAAAAATTCTTTTCTTTGCATGGTTTCACTCGACTTAAAATTCTCCATGAAAGATGTTGGGTGATTCAGATATGGTCTTTCAAACTTTCAAGATTTGGTTTCTGATCGGATTCAAGATTCTATTTCACATGATTCATATCCATGCAAGGCTCTTATACTTAACTCAGGTTTGGAATGTGTATTTCTCATTAAATCGTGAAATTACGAAGTTGATCATTTCAAAAATTGTATTTGGCTGAAAGAATCATGTATATCACATGCATTTCAAAATAGTTAGCTCCTAGTTTTTCTTATGAATGTTATATGACTAATATTTTTCTTCAATGTACCTAAAATCCTCTTGAATGCTAGTGAGTGCATGATTTATCTAGAAAATCAAATTCTTCTTTACTCATTGTATCATGACTAGTTTCATGTGTGTGCTATACTGAAATTATTTTTCATTTCTTTCGACAATTACGATGCTAGTACAATGTGTAACATGTTACAAGAAAATGGTTTGTTACATTCATCATGTGAAGAAGATGATTATATTATTCAAAGCATTTGCAAAACTGATGAGACTGACCTATCCTTATTGTCTTATAATCGAGAATATTATGCTTTAATTAGTCCTTCTAATCATAATTCTGGTCCCGATGACTGTCATTCATATTATCATTTCCCCACTAGCGTATTTAGTCAGAGTTGTTTTGCATCAATTAATCTCTATGGTATGTCGCATTATTCAGATACTTGTCAAGTAGTTTAGGCACTTTAGCCTTCACTCATGGTTATGTCATGTCCTCAATATCTTGACAAGCCTTCTAAACATGATCAATTTCATTTTCCCTTATGATATTCTCATCTTGATTTAGGGCTTTTAATTGAAAATTCATCTCTTGAAGGATCTCTGATTTCTAAAGAGGATTGTCTTGAATTTCATGATCCAATCACTTAATGGTTGGAGAAATATTACTCGACAAGCTTCGTCACAAATAATAAGTTTTGATATTTTCTCATGCTTGCTAATGTGGGTAATACAGATGAATATACATTCACAGGAAGTTTCTGAGGTTTTTTTAATTATGGTTTTCATAGAAAAGGTAGGAATGTGAATTGGGTAGAAGTAGTGGTTATGACATATATTTATGATGACAAGAAATACCTTCAATTTGTTGTGCAAGTTATCCAAGATATTATATTTTCTATCACACATTGTTTTATATCATTTTTAATTTCTTGTATCTTTGTGTATGCAAGTCGAGAGGAGTTACTATCGCTACATTGGAAATTTCATTATACTCGACCCTGGCCTTCTACTTGGTTAGATTAGGAGTAGGTATAGCTGCATATTATTCTCCCTTTGCACACTCATATTGCACTCACTCTCTGTACTCTTTTTTGTGTTTTGTTAATTTTTTTTGCATCCTATTTTTGGTTTATCCTCCATTTCTTTTGTCCTTTTGATTTTGTTTCCTTTCGGTGTCTTGTCTCTTCTTTTGTTTTTTGTTTAATAAGACTTCACAGGAAGGATGTTTAGTTTAGCTCGAAAGACAACACAGTAAAATAGAAAAGGGTCTTGTGACACTGCAACATTTGGCTAGCCTTTGGTCCTTCTTCTTCGTCTTGGTTCATACCTTTTGGTTGATGATGTTCTGATGGAAAATACGATCCTTGCGTAAGGAAATATTTGTGTCAAACCATTATATCCATGTCTATTCTGGACACCTCATGCCTACACTTGGTAATTTATGTTTCAGTGGTTTCCATAGCCATTCAATCAAGTAGAAAAGGACAAGGGGAAAATCTAAATGAGCAAACCAATGTCAAAGGTTTTATATATGCTTTTTTGAAGGAACAACTTCTTCTGCTCTAAATAAGCTGGGATCCCTCGTCCACCCCATGAAATGAATAAGTGAAGATGAATAGTCATATATACAATAAATAAATAAACGATGAAAGAAGAGAAATGCTTCCCATGTAGGGAGGTGACGTAAGTAACTTCACCGAGGTACTTTCCAGGCTCGCTAGCGATGAAACAATGCTTATGTTCCTGAATATCTTAAGCTCATGAATAACATTAAACTTATCCTGAATTGAAACATTGTGATATGGTTGGATTTATTATTTGTTTTAACTGAGAAAGGATGAAGGGGACTATGTTTATACATGGGGTAAGTGGGGAAGCCAGAGTAATTTGAATGATGAATTAATACTTCCTAAAGAAATAGACCCTGAACAAAATATTTGATTAAGGAAGATAAGCTGGAGTTCTACCCGTGTGTCGCAAAATGTTGTTACTGCAACAAACACCCTCCAAAATTTGGCCTACACTTGAATTTTGGAGCCTACCTCGGATCTTGCGATCATTCATTCCATAGTCACTTTATGGTCGATCGATAAATTTCAAAGTCACCTGATCACAAATGCCCTGTCTGCAACAAGTTCATGAGTGCACTATTTTCTGCAAGATCGAAAAACATAGAAAAAGTCCATTAATACAATGCCTGTATAATGTTCAAACCTATGTCAATAGTTAGTGCGCACTTTCATTGACAATCTCTCACTTTTGGTTGCGTTTATTTTTCTATTTTGGGAATTTTTTCCAACTGTCCATTTTGTGCACCTTCTCTTTTGCAAGTGTCACTTTCATGTTTACAACTATCGCTCTTTCTTGTTTTCACTATAATAAGTGTCTTTTTCATGCTATCTTTGTTCTGGCATGTGCCACTTTCATTGTCATTCACATTTTGCAAGTATCATTTGCACTTTCCTCTTACTGTTGCAAATGTCATATTTTAGCATGAAAATCTTTGCACGTTACAAATATCTAGTTTTGGTTTGTTTCAAGGGGTAACCTTGGTGTTAATGAGTCATTATTACCATGTATCACACTCATTCCCAAAGTTTCAATCACTGTCACACAAGTGTCACCGCAAAGTGTATCTTTAGTGTCACATTTGGAGAAAGCCATTGCAATGGCATCTCATTGAGGGAAGGATGTTATTCATGTGTTATATGTTGGAATATAATCCTAACATCTACATTTATTTTTTCGCCTAAGTATCCTTGACTTAGCCACATGCACTAAAAATCATGTTCACACTTGGTTTTTGGTAAACTAGCTCGGTGGACCCACTTTCCCTTGTTTTTTGCCTTTAAAGGATTAATATTATGGAAATATTAGTCCAACCACTTTCCTAAACCATTTAGACATCTAAGTGCATGTTCACACCTAACCACACCTCATCCACTTGAGTTATTTGAGGATTGGTGCCCCACATGAAGATCCCCCCTTAAATCAAGGGATTTGGTCCCTCAGACCATTTTAGCATGTTTTAAAGTTGCCTTCCTCGGGAAATGTGCCCATCATCATGATTTCCTCATAGCTGATAGTTGGCATAGGTTATATTGAGTCATTGTTTCTATTTTAGGCCTCCCTTTAGCTTTTCTTAGCCTTTTCAAGTTTTTTACTAGTTTTTTCCTAGTTTTCTAGATTTGACAATTTCTATATAACCACCTCCCTTTGGGATTAGAGGTTTGGTTGCTCATGTATTAATATTTTTCATTAATTTAATACATTCATTTTATGGAGAAAATTATTTCTCTCCTCTCTTCAATATCAACAAATTAATTGTGTTTAATTTAACTACAATTCTAGATCTATCAGAGTTTCTGCATGAATTCTACTTGGTATCAGAGCTAGTTCAAATCTAGTGGATTGTACACAGTTTTATTTACAGGTATAGATTAATAGGAGGAAAATAAAGCAGCAATGGATCATCTCTCTCAGCCCACAAAACTCGTTCTAAATCCTTTCAATTACTTCGAATGGAAGACAGAGATTACTTTGCTCCTCCGAAGCAAAGGGCTTAACAGGGTAACAATGAGAACGAAGACTGAACCAACTTCTGTAGCGGAGAAGATCAAATATTTCAATAAATTAGATGAAGCAATTGGGCTGATATGCCTATCAATTTCCAAAGAACTCCTCTTTCATGTAAGAGGAGCCACTACTCCTGATGCGGTCTGGACCACATTGGAAGGACTATTTGGCAAGCAGGATGAAATGAGAGTGCATCAACTAGAGAATGAACTCATATCCCTTAGTCCAACTCATTTCAGCAACATGAAAGAATACTTCACCAATTTTAAATCATTCCTCATTGAACTTGATCCATATGGAGTCAAGAAAGAGGAAGATCAACTCATCCTTTCAATTCTCTCGAAATTAGGCCCTAAATATTCCATATTTGTATCGTATTTTCAAGCATCTAAATTGACTCAGGAAAAAGGGAAAATGCCTCCATTGAATGAATTCATTGCAACATTGAATCAATAGCAAGCTAAGTTAGTCAAAATGGGTGCCATCAAGTGTTCAAAGAACCAAGCACTTGCGGCTACTGATGCTCCAAAGAGTAGTGGAAGAGACAAGCAAAAAGGGAAGGGTAAATTTAATGAATTGAAGAAGGAGAGACCCATACAATCTTCAAAGAGCTCTTCTTTCCCTAAGGGTAAGAAGAAGAATGAAAGAAAACTTTGCAGCTACTGTTCCAAAGGTTTTCATCCCGAAGAAAATTGCATGAAGAAGACAATCAATGAGATGGCTAAGCAATTGCAGCAGCACAATCTCACTGTGCTCGAGAATGAAAAGAAGAAGGATGATAATAGAATGGGAGATGGGAGAGGGAGAGCTCGAGATGGTGATGCTTTAATGGTTGTCACATCCACTCCATCAGCTTGGATCCTTGATTCAGGTGCATTGAACCATATGTCTGCATCAAAAGATGCATTTTTGTTATGAAACCAGCTCAACAAAGATAGAAAAGATAGATCAACGCCTTATAATTCAGCCTCTTCGAGGGGGAAACCTCCTTTACATTACATAAATGAACAATTCTTGGATGATTCAAATGATAAAACCTCCTTTCTATATATAGGAGTCTAAGGAGTCACAATATAAACTAGTCGATAAAACCTCCTTTCTATCATCTTATCATCCACGCCATCAATTTTAGTTTCTACACCTTTCTTTAAACCATCAATCTTAGCTTCTACATCTTTCCTTAAACCATCCATCTTAGATTTTGTTGCTTTTTGTGCAAGTGACACTTGTTCTTGTAATTTTGATATATCATATAACATTTCTTCTTCTTCTTCATGAGTCATGCTAGTGCTCCCAGGCTCCTTACTAGGCTTTTGCATTTTCTTTCCTCGGGGCATCAGTTACCGATAATAATGCTCTATTATGCCCTTTGAATTCCTTCAAAATAAATTTTCAAACCAAGCTTAAACAAAAATTTAAGAAAATCTACACACCTTTTTTCACTTTGTAGGAGCTTGATATTGCCACTGATGTATCTCTGTACTTTCCAATCATCTAGTTCTGAATTTGGGATCTGTAGTAGCCCTTTGTGTCCTCTTTCCAATGCCACAAGTCTAACCCAAATTGGCTTCTCCAAGGAAGCGTTATGTGAAATCTCCCACAGTAACTTGATTATAGACTAGTTCAGTAGAGCAAACTTGTACGACGTGCCACGAGTCACTGTTTTGACCTTTGGATCTGAAAAATGCATACAAGAAAACTAAATTCCATCCTCTTTCTGCACCTTCTTACGAAATTTTAATCCAATCCCTAGAGAGAAAGTTATGATGATTTTCCCCAAGTCACCTGTTTGGAACGTAATTCAGGAGTCTGCAAAAAGACAAACTTCCTCAGATCATATCTCTGCAAATATCGCGTTAAAAGCTCTGAAATTCGGACCCAAGGTTCCACGTGATTTCTTCTCAAATGGGTTTTTTTTGCGACTTATGAAACATCACAGAAAAACAGTTATAGCAAAAATTCCATGATGACCTGTTTGGAGCAGCGAAACCCTAGAATCCAAAGCTCTGATACCAAATGTTATGAAACCAGCTCAACAAAGATAGAAAAGATAGATCAATGCCTTATAATTCAGCCTCTTCGAGGGGGAAACCTCCTTTACATTACATAAATGAACAATTTTTGGATGATTCAAATGATAAAACCTCCTTTCTATATATAGGAGTCTAAGGAGTCACAATATAAACCAGCCGACCTAACAATAATAATATAAAGCCACAAAAATAACAATAAAGGGATTCTATGGGGCACAGTAATAACAATATGGGGGCAATAGGGGCACAAAAATATTAATAATGGGTATAACTACAATAGTAATGGGGTAATCACTAGTATTATATGGACCCAACAATTTTCCTCCTTCGGATCCCCAATTTATTTGGGAGATGCCACACCCGCAAAGGTGTGCGGAGAAGGAATGGTAGACCTTGAAGGGGGATGCTTCACAAATGTGCTTCATGTTCCCTCGCTATTTTCAAATCTTCTCTTGATATATCAGATCACTCATTCCAGTTCTGGAAGGAAGGTGGAGTTCACTCCAGACTCCGCAGTGATTACCGACATTTCCACGGGCTCACAACTTGCACATGGAATTGCAGATCATTGTTCTCGTTTGTATTTATTCTCCCACTTTGTTCCTAAATCTATTAGAACTGTATTTCTGTCACAATCTAATGATATCATTAGGTTATGGAATGAAATATTTGGCCATCTAAACTATAAGTACTTGCATCAACTCAGCAAGGAAAACATGGTAGAAGGATTTGCCACTATTAAATTCACAAGCAGTGTATGTCAAGGATGCATTCTTGGCAAGCATCCACAACAAAAGTTTGACAAAGGGAAGGCACAAAGAGCTTCTTCACCTCTTGGGCTGATTCACAGTGACATCACGGGCCCATTCCCACAACCTTCAATCAATAAGGCTCGATATGTACTCACCTTCATAGATGATTTCTCTCACTTTACTTGGGTATTTTTTCTGAAATTAAAATCAGAAGTATTTGAATGCCTTATAGAATTTAAAGCACTTGCTGAGAATGAGTTTGGGTGTAAGATTAAGATATTCCGTACTGATAATGGGGGGGAACATGTCAAAAAATATGTGCAGCAACTTTGTATTGATGCAGGTATACAGCTACAACACACAGTGCCATATACACCATAGTAGAATGGTGTCGCGGAGAGGAAAACCAGTCGTTAAAAGAGATGGCCAATTGTATGCTACAGTCCAAATCATTAGCTCCTAAGCTATGGGCTGAAGCTATTAATTGTGTAGCATACATTAAAAACTGCATTCCTCACAAAGAACTCAAAGGCACCATTCCATTTGAATGTTGGACTGGTAAGAAACCAAAAGTCTCGCACTTTCGCATTTTTGGTTCACGAGCATGGGCTCACATTCCGACAGATAAGAGGAAGGCATTAGAGCCTCAATGTTGAATGTATCTTTCTTGGATATCCTGATAGTGTTAAAGGATATAGATTGCTGGACTCTCACACTGAAAAGTTCCTTGTAGTTCGAAGTGTGAAGTTTGAAGAAGAACCACTGCATGATTTTTCAACAGACCCTGCCGAGGAACCGCTTGTTGCCATTGATGAGGAGGAATCCGAAACTTCTTCGAGCAATTCAGAGAAACCATTAGAGAAGCCTCTTGGGTCCAATTCAAAGGATGAGGAGTAGGTCATGGCTGCTCCAACTCTGTTGCCAACTTGGACAGAGAAAACCCTGCAAGATGCAGGTGAACTAGCCGGTGATCATGCAAATGCGAGAAGGACTAGATCACAGTTTTTTGGGGCTCCTCAAGCCCTGGCTGCCACTAAACCATTGCTTCCCATACATTTCTCTATGACACTTGGTTCAGATCAACAGTCACACTCTGAGGCTGCTAGAAACCCGCTTTGGGAGGCTGCCATGGATGAAGAGTACTCTACTCTCATGGAAAACAACACATGGGACTTGGTTCCACTTCCGAAAGGAAGAAAGCTTGTTCGATGCCAATGGCTCTATCGAAAAAATATTGCTTCAGATGGTGAGATCAGTAAGTATAAAGCTCGACTTGTTGCAAAAGGATACTCACAGGTACATGGCATCGACTACATAGAGACATTTGCACCTATTGCGAAAATGGACTCCATTCGACTAGTTTTAGCCATTGCTACTTCTCGCAGATGGGAAGTTCATCACATGGATGTGAAGAATGAATTTCTTCATGAATATCTCAAGGAGGAGATATATATGGAACAGCCATAGGGATACATTCAGAACTCTATCCTCGTTTTTAGATTAAAGAAATATTTGTATGGCCTAAAACAGTCTCCCAAAGCTTGGTATGCAAAGATGGATTCTTTCCTGCTTTCCATTGGATTCATTCGATGCAAATCGGATCCGAATGTTTATTTTCTACAACATGATGATTCTCTTTTACTGATAGTACTTTATGTAGATGATTTATTGATGAAAGGGAACCCTACCTCAACTATTGATTCGGCAAAATCAACATTGCACGATCGATTTTCCATGATAGGTTTGGGATTGTTGCACTACTTTCTTGGTCTTGAAGTTTCTTAGTCTACTTCAAGGATCAAGATGGAAAAATATAAGTATGAATCAGATCTACTTATCTGCTTTCAGATGAAAAAATACAAGCCAACAACATTTCCCTTTCTTTCGGGGATCAAATTTGAGGATGCAGGTACTACACCTTTGGTGGACAGTACACTGTATCGATAGTTGCTTGGGAGTTTGTTGTATCTTACTCACACCCGACCTGATATATATTTTGTAGTAGGAGCTTGTTATAGATATATGAAGTAGCCCCATGAGCTTCACTAGAAAGCTGCAAAGAGAATCCTTAGATATGTGAAAGGTACTTCCAAATTTGGTATCTTTTATGCTGTAGATTGCCCACTTTCACTGATTGGGTACACAGATTCTGATTGGGTTGGCGATGGTACAGATCACAAGTCCACCTTTGATTATGCTTTCAACTTTGGTTCAAGGCCTTTTTGTTGGTCTAGCAAGAAGAAATCCATGATTTCTTTATCTACAGCCGACGTAAAGTATAGAGGTGCAGTGAATGCAACGACAAAGGCTCTTTGGTTGCAGGGGCTTCTCTTTGAGTTTGGTATTCAGTATCCACTTCCGACTGTCATGTTTTTTGACAATTAGGGGTCCATTCATATATCGATTAATCCATTTTAGAGGCTGAGGACCAAGCACATCGAGATTCACATGCATTACATCTGTGAGTTGATCCATGACCGAGCCATATCACTGTAGTACTGCCCCACTGAGCAGCAGGTAGTAGACATCTTCACCAAGTCTTTCACTGAAAACAATTTTTTAGAACTGAGAGCTATGCTTAGAGTGGTGGAGATATCTGAGTAGGCCCTTCTGGCCACTTAGCCTTTTTTTCCTCTTTTTTTTTTTTTTGGGGGGGGAGGGGGGGTTCCCATGAGGTTTTCCCTCTTTCTTCATTTTATGAGGAACTTTTATTTATTGTATCTGAGTACCTAACATGGCATCTTGGCTGGGAATCAGTTTAGATAAGTGAGTTAGCATGAAGGAGGGGTTTTGGAATATAATCCTAACATCTACATTTATTTTTTATCCTAAGTATCCTTGACTTAGCCACATGCACTAAAAATCATGTTCACACTTGGTTTTTGGTAAACTAGCTCGGTGGACCAACTTTCCCTTGTTTTTTGCCTTTAAAGGCTTAATATTATGGAAATATTGGTCCAACCACTTTCCTAAACAATTTAGACATCTAAGTGCATGTTCACACCTAACCACACCTCATCCCCTTGAGTGATTTGAGGATTGGCACCCCACATGAAGATTCCCCCTTAAATCAATGGATTTGGTCCCCTGGACCATTTTAACATGTTTTAAAGTTTCATTCCTTGGGAAATGCACCCCTCCTCATGCTTTCATCATGGCTGATAGTTGGCATAGGTTGTCGTGAGTCATTTTTGCTATTTTAGGCCTCCCTTTAGCTTTTCTTAGCCTTTTCTAGTTTTTTACTAGTTTCTTCCTAGTTTTATAGATTCAACAATTTCCGTATAACCACCTCCCTTTGGGATTAGAGGTTTGGTTGCTCATGTATTAATATTGTTCATTAATTTAATACATTGATTTTATGGAGCAAGTTCTTTCTCTCCTCTCTTGAATATCAACAAATTACTTGTTCAATTTAACTAGAATTCTAGATCTATTAGTGTTTCTGCAAGAATTCTACATTATGAGCGATCAATGTTGTGTCATCAACTATTCTAATTGTGTGATCATGCTTAAGTTTTGCCATTATTTACTTTGGCTTAATTTATCCCACACTTAGCCAAATCTGGAAAAGTTCTTACCCCAACGACTTGGCCTCATTCAGTCGTCCTAAACTACACACTACATAGTCTCAGTCCTCAAGCTTCAACCTTCCCTCTTCACACTACACAATGTACAATACATTCCTTCTAGAATTGCACATTGCGTAGTCTCAATGCTTAGCCTCAACCTTTGAGCTCCATAACTACATAACCCTTGCCTTCTAGTCACCTTCTTCTATGAATTATGCAGTCTAAAGCAACAAGCCTAGAACTTGACCTCTTGAAATGTGAAATTGTGCAATCCCTTGGCCTCAGTCCCTCCCGAACTCACGGTGGGAAACCTCAAGCCTTAAGCCCTCAACCTGACCTCATGAGCCCCTCAACTACGTGTATGTCTAGCTCTATCTTGCTTGAATTGCACACTACATAGTCTCAAGGCTTTGACATGGCCCCTAACATCCTGAGCTACACAACTGCATAATCCCTGAGCCTGACTCCCAACCTATCACCCAGTTCAATATCAGTTAGTGGATGTCATGAAGCGTGTTAGACTAGGGTTTTATCATAATGATGTCATATTTTCATGAGTGGATTTCAGTTGTAGGTATTCTATCATGTTATGACAAGATGATGATGAATGAGATGGTGAAGGAGACCCTGCTAGAAGACACCTTGAAGTTGTGAAAACAAGTTCATAAATTAAGGAAGACAAAGGGACACTAGATTGTGACATTAGCTGGAGATCAATATTACATTGAAGACTCCATATCTTTAAGCCATATGGAGGAGGAATAAGAATAACATGTTCCATCTTTCAGGAGGACCCAAAGAAAGCAAACACAAATAATATCTTGACATTTCTATGTCATGACGCAGTCCATGTCATTAGTGTCATGTCATGTCATGTCATGAGTGATCATTCACCATGTTATTTGTGGATTATTTAAATTCAATATTGGAGAAATGTAATGTAAAGTGGAAGTACAAGAGTCATCCATAGAATGTGAAAAGTCATGAAAGAGTCAAAGAGTCATAGAGAAGTCAAACAATCATGACAGTAGTCCAAGACTCGCAAGGGAGGTGAATGGTCACCCAATTTGTTATATATGTACACCCTCATAGCTCATGAAAATAACTTTTCACCTTGGCTCCTCCTACCAGGCATTGGAGAAGAAAATAATTTGTTTGGAGGAGCAAGTGGTTGCTCTAACGCTCCACTATTAGAGTTAGTGGTGTTCACTGTACCGATGTACCTTGGAACTTTTTCTTAATTTTGAAGATCATTGAGCCAACACACTTTCATGCGTATGTCGTAAATATTGTAAGGCTATTATTTGAATATTTTCAATGTGTGTTGTTTTCATATGTACTAAGGAAATTGAACTATTTTAGTGGCTTTGGTACTTATCTTGTTGAAGGTGTGTTGCATGTTTTTTAACAATCATTTCTTCTATGTAAACTATGTTAGGCCCCTATACTACTAGTGTAACCCATTATTGTTATTAGTACAACACCCTTATTATATTGTTGTACCCATGTAGTCCCCATATTGTTATTATTGTGCCCCATAGAAGCCCACTATTGTTATCATTGTGCCCTTACATTATTATTGTTTGTCGGCTTTGATTATATTATGACCCCTTAGACTCCTATATATAGAAATGAGGTCTTGTCATTTGTATCATCCAAGAATTGTTCATTTATGTAATGTAAAGGAGGTTGCCTCCTTGAAGAGGCTGAATTCTAAGGCGTTGATCTCTCTTTTCTATCTTTTTGTGAATTGGTTTCATAACATTTGGTATCAGAGCTTTGGATTCTATTGTTTCGTTGCTCCAAATAGGTCATTGTGGCATTTTTTCTATAGCTTTTTTCTGTGCCATTTCAGACACTAAAACAAAAACCCATTTGAGAAGAAATCATGCTGAGGCTCGGGTCCGAATTTCAGAGCTTGTCTCACTATATTATTGTAAATATGATTTGAGGAAGTTAGAGTTTTTGCAAGCTCCAAAATTTAAGCTAAAATAGGTGATCGTGGAATTTTCGCTATAACTCTTTCACTTCGACATTTCAGAAGCTAAGAAAAAAACCCATTTTAGAAGAAATTGGTTTGAACCTTCGCTCCAAATTTTAGATCCTGTCTCGCTAAATTGTTGGAGATATAGTCTGAGGAAGTTATGGTTTTTGCAGACCTCCGAATTACATTCCAAACAAGACACCTTGGGCAAATCGTCATAACTGTCTCTCTGAGCATCAGACTGAAATTTCGTAAGAAGTTACAGAAAGAGGATGAACTGTAGTTTCCTGTGTATATTTTTCAGATCCTAAGGTCAAAATAGTGACACGTGGCACTTCATACAAGTTCGCTCTTCTGAAAAGGTATATAATCAAGTCATCTTGGGAGATTGTGCATAACTCTTTATTGGAGAATCTAAATTTGATTAGACTAGTGGCATTAGAAATAGGACACAGAGTGCTACTGTAGGTCACAATTTCAGAATTGGAAGAACCGAAATTACAGAGTTATAGTCATTTCAAGATCAAACTCCTAAAATCAAGAAAAGGCGATATGAGGAAGTTTGATGGCAAGGATTTGATAAATTGGATACTTTAGATGCAGCAATATTTTGATCTACATGGTGTACCACTGTTACAAAAGGTATGTATTGCATCTTCATATTTAGAACTAGATCAATTTTTATGGTATAAAGGGCTTGGTTCTCATAAACAACTTGTTACGTGGTCAGTTTTCACGGAGGAAATTATAGCACATTATGAGGATACAAAGAGAAACACCTTCTTTAGAGCAACACCACAACAATTGGAAAGAGTAAAAGGGCTTTGTTACATAGTGGAAAGTAAAATTATGGCAACAAGGAACTCTACCCTTCACAACTATAAAGATGGAAGTGTTGTTTCTCCTAGCCTTCCACGACCTACAAGGGTTACACCACAACAATTGGAAGAAAAAAGAGAAAAAGGGCTTTGTTACAATTGTGATAGCAAATGCACCAAAAGGTCATAAGTGTGCTGAGAAGAAACTATTTTACATAGAGTATGAAGAGGAGAAAGAAAAGGATCAAGAAACATCAAAAGAAGAGGATATACGCCAAGACCCAACCCCAAAGAAAGAAGAAATAAAGCAAACCATATCTTGTAAAGCATTGGCAAGAATTACCACTCTTCAAACTCTCAAGATAGAAGGACATATCAGGAAGAAAAGGGTGCAAGAAGTAAAAGATCACATCGAGAAAGAAGAAATGAATCCAACCATATCTTGTGATTCATTGTTCAGAATTACCACTCCTCAAACTATCAAGATAGAAGGACATATCAAGAAGAAAAATGTTCAAGAAGTGAAAAATCACATCGAGCATCAAGAAATGAATCTGACCATATCTTATAAAGGATTGGAAAAAATTACCACTCCTCAAACTCTAAATATAGAATGACATATCAAGAAGAAAAAGGTTCAAGCATTGAAAGATCACATTGAGCATCAACAACAAGTTCTCCAACTTTTAAAGGATAACGCCACTTTGGTGCAAAATCGAATGAAACAACAGGTAGATCAACATCGTAGTGAAAAATGTTTTGATGTAGGTGATTGGATATTTTTACTGTTACATCTCAAGCAAGCTATTTATGAGAAGGAAATGTTGGCAATACTACATGCACTTAA
>APFE031222768.1:1821-17638 GCA_000404065.3 Pinus taeda
TAGGATTCTTTGAATTTGGTTGTTGTTGGGCGGCTAACTCTTTCTTAGAAGAGTTTCCAAGATTAAGAAGACCAAGGTGTAAGAGTTTTTCTTGTTCTCTTATTAAAGAATCACAAAAAGAATCAAAGAAAGGGGACTTGTAGGTTTGTCCTTGAGAAATGAAGGCTTATCTTATAGAATGGAAGGTGGAAACAAACACAGAGTGGGCTGGTCCCAACTTAGTAAGAATGGAATAGATAAGGTTACTATCTTCTTTCTTAACCTTAACACCTTCCAAGAGAAGTCTAAGGGTCTTGAACTTGGACCAAAAATCTTCAATGCAAGAAAAATTATTGGGGTCCAATGTAAGCAAATCATTTTCGAGTTGATGGGCTCTAAGTTCATTTTTTATTCCAAAAACTTTAGTAATATGTTTCATTGCTTCATTAGGAGTATCAAATTCTGCAATATGGAATCTAAGATATGGAGAAATAGACATCCCTATCAACCCACGTGCTTGATCTTGCCTATTTTCCCATTTATTTGCCTTATCTTCATCTTTCGGTTTGGTTTCTTGACCTGTGGCTATTCTGTAAAGACCTTTACTTCTAAGTAAATCCACAATGTAGGACTACCATTGGAATAGTTGGTGCTGTCAAGAATAACTTGGCATGGACTTTCCATTTTAATAGAAACTGAAGCTATATATGCTAAAACTAAGTGTTCCAATGGAAAGATCTAAAAAAATTAGGCTGGTTCGAAAAAAACAGCTCTGAAAATGGCTTCCGGATGAAGAAGTTATGGCTTTTTGAAGAAAAGTTGATGAAGATGCCGACGAAGTGCGGGAATGTGGGGAAATGAATGATAATGTTAAAAAAAAAATCTGCCCCCTTTCCAAAATTAATCTAATTAGATAAAAAAAAAGAAGACTTGAACTCAGGACCTCTACTCTCATAAATTAGCTTTGGACCAAGTGAGCTAAACTAAAAGTTTAGTAATTTTTGGAAAAGAGGAAGGGGGGGTTTTTTGCTTTCTAGCCACTGAAGCTTTGGGTTGTGTGCTTACTTGAGAAATCTATTTTTCCCTATAGAACAAAAAACACAAAACCCAACACGGACATAGAAAAAAAACAAACATTACGGCTTGAAGTTAGCTTTACCCGGAAACTAAATATTTTCCTCAATGTCTCTGATTTTTCAAGATCACACTAAGGCGCAGCGGAAAAGAGCATACACATGGGAAAATTCCTTCCTCTCTGTTTATGATTTGCCCAGATCACACAGAGTCGTGGGGCAAAGAGAATACGCGGCAATGAAAGGTATAGATCCGGTAATAAGAAAGAGCTAAATAAACCGAAATAATAAATAGAGAGAAAATAACTGGAAACTACAAATAAACACTGTATACCTCCAGATCTTAAAAATGACGTAGCTAGGGCTACCAGAAACCTTTTCGCATGAAACGAAAGGGGTTCCTCACTAGAAAAGATGCTCCTAACACAATAAATCAGTCCTCTTGGCCCGAAAGTAGTCAGAAACAGTAGATCTAGGAAATGACAGTCGGATGTAGTTCTACCGACTTCAGATTCGGATCAGCAATGGAAGCGGCCCTCAATAGCTCTGATACCATGTAGGAATTTACAGGGTAAGTTCCTCAGACAGAACACCAAAGGACACTGCTCACAAATAGATCACAGATCAATACACCAGTATTTTGACGTGGTTAAAACCCTCAAAGAGGAAAACAGTCCACGGCCTGAGCCAACGCGGCCACTTGAGGCAATTTATTAATAAAAGAATGAAAATTTACATAAGCTTCTATCATGAACAATTAACCTACAAATGACCCTCCATGCTCTTTAAATAGAGATCATGGACCAATCAGGTGTTAAGCCACATATCAAGTGTCGGTAATACCGAGGAGAGAATGAACTGTCGGATCACTACATATCGTGACTGTCGAATTGTAAGTTACAAAAGTACATAGTAAAGAAACACACTTGTTGGGTGAAAACATGTTCGTTTAATTATATTGTAGTACCTGCCCAACTATTTAATTTGTCAATCCGATGTTCGTAAACTTACGAGGCACATGCACTATATATGCAGGACTGAAGTGGAACTAATTTAATCTAAATTACTAAAATCAAATTAATCTAGGAAGGCATTGAAGCATTAACTATGAAAGCTGGAAATTACATAAAGGAAAAGCAATACAACATGTGAAGAATTGAATGACAAACAACATATGTGAGCTCACAACAATAAAACTATCAAGAATTAAATTACAAATCATGAAAATGTAACAATAAAAGAAAATGAATCAGAGCTAATCTCCATTCTCTATTATTCATTATTCATTATTCCCTATTAAAATGAAGAGAGAGCAATCTCTTATATACATGAGGAAGATAACCTTCTCATAAATACATATCCAATATTCTCTCAAGCACTCTCAACTAATTTCCCATTATTACAAGATATGATCCCACAAATCTCTCAAGCATTTTTAACTACTTTCCCATTATTACAAAATATGATCCCTTTGAATCCTCCACAAATTTCTCACATATCTTGGATAAGATATGCCAACCAAATCCTCCATGATTTTCTCCTTAGGAATAGGCTTGCATAATTATCTCCTTAATATGGTGGAGGAGATATTTGAATATTCTCTTGGAATTAATTCTTCACATATTTCCTACACATCACAAAACTCACATATTCTTGAGATATATATATAAATATGTATATTTTCTAATATTTAATCATAAATTCACTTGTAATACAAAAATGAATAAAATGGAAAATAAGAAGGTGAAACCCAATTGTATGTATGAAAATGATATGATAAAAGGTTAATGGGATGATGAAATGTAAGGAAGAGTGAAGAAAAAGGTGGATGAAAATACGACATTTCTGAGTCCCAACATCCTCCCCAACTGAACTTGTTGCATGTCTCATGCAACCATGCATGGGTCTCTTTAAGAACATTTGGCATCTTGAACTTTGGCTTTACCTAATGATGTCTTTAATAATGAATGTTTCCAGGATATGTGAAAGACATGTGTAACAACTTACATTTTCTTATGATTGGTTCTTGTGTGACAACCATGAATACAAAGAATGTTGGTTCTTGTGTTAACAACATTCATTTCATTTTTTGTCCTCTTTTCTTCAATAATAATGTAAACACTCACCGGAAATCATAATGTGCATAAGGAAGCCCTTTTTGTAATATTAATGAAGCATGCCAATATTGCGTATGAAGCAAAGTGCAACAAAGTATCATTGGAAAATAAATGTTGGTGAATGGTAAATGAAAAAAAAAAATGGAGTGATAGTGCTGAAGAAATGGAATCATGCTAGTGAATATGTAGTTGGTGAAGAAATGTAGTGAATATGTAGTGCATGTCCTCATGCAACTTGACATGGCTCATGAAAGGAAATGTAGCATGGTGAGGGAATTTTCCAAAATATTCAAGCTAGCATATAAGGAATTGCGTGATTAAAGATTAGAAAACAACATACCTCTACTTACCCAAGAATGATGAACTATGCAATAGGAATGTAGCTGCTGCTGTTGCTGGATCAGGAAAATGTGACTGATGTTGTTGTTACTGGATCCTGGGAAATGAAGGAATCTAAATTGCTGATGCTAAATCATGGAAAAGATAAACGTTGAAAGTGGAACTGTGGTACTCCCATAGATCAGAATGCATGTTGCTGTAACTACTGAGGGAGTCATGAAAATGTGTATAGTCATCACCCGCTACAAACCCAATGGTACAATTCTAATCATGCAAATGAATATTTCGATGTGGAGCATGAATGGAAATCATTGGATTACCAGCCATTGATGTATGCCATTAACCAATGCGAGGAAACTCACCATTGATGTCAATGAGTGCCAAGGTACCCGAGTACATCTTGTGAAGTGTGAATGGATGTGTTGAGGTCGAGCCACTTGCAAGACCTGAAGATCAAGGGACATTGATGTATTCCCATGATCGTCAGCGAGAGAACTCACTATTAAGGCATGCAAGCCTCTAGGTACTCAAAAGGAACTCTAGTCTATTTCCCAGATAAGGTGCTGATGTCGATGGGGCAAGACTTGTTGAAATGTGGGCCTTAAGGAATCCCACATCAGTCAACGCGAGTTTGTACAAAAAATTTAGTAGGACTATAAATGGAAATAACTCACGTACAATCAGTGTGGATCAGCATGGCTAGGAAATCAAGGCAATGTAATCATGGAAAGGGAATGAGTTTTATTCAGAAGGCAAACTAGAAGGCAAAAATAAACTGAAAAGGATAAAGGGATGTATGTGATTCAGAAAAATAGGTGTGCATGAAGTCGTGAAAGATAAGGAAATGGAATATGGGCTGCAACATAAGGATGGTCTAGGCGTTTGGAAGGAAAAAGGGGAGTAATCATGACACAAAAGGATTTTCATGTAGTGGAAAATGTCATGATATGTGCAGTGAAGAATTATTTCCTTCAAGCATCCAATGATGCATGTTTCATTGTGATTTCAAAAAATCACTTTTGCATTAGATTGTCTTCAACACTTAGCACCATTCCTGCATAAAAATGGTCACCTTTGTGTGCCATATCCATCAATCATTCCTGTATGAAGTGACTCAAAATTTTTTTAGCTCATTTTCAAGAATTTATGAAATGTCCATTTTTTTTAGTTATTTTTTGAAGTTACACTAATCATGGATGAAAAGGGTGTCGCATCGTAATATTGAGCTTTTTGCATAAGCTTCTCTTTGACCTACACAACACCAATCTCATTTATCTTGTTAGTATATGCATCCTAACTTTTTCCCACAAATTCACAAAAGGAATCCAACATTCTTTTATTTCCCCACAACTAGAAATATTGCATGTCCCCATGCAATATACTCATTGATTGTGCAATACGTTTTCAAAACGTTTTTATTGGTTTGCAGGAAAAGCGATTTAAAATAGTTGAAAAGGTTTTTTATCTTATAATATGCTTGAACAGCTCTAGCAACAAACCCATAGAGAGTGCAAGTTGTCACAAAACCCAAGATTGAGTGTTCACAATATTGAATTTATGCAACTTATGTTGAATTCATAAGCATTACGCAACATCTTCCCATTAAATAAATAATGTTAATAATGATGCAAATGTATTTCCAGGTATATAAAAACAGTGCAGGACAAACACTGTGCCAACCTGTTGTTTGTTGTCTGTTTGAGTTAAACCTTAGGAGATTAAAGACAACTACAGAAAATAAAGACATCAAACACCAAAAATTAAATTTCTAGAGCGACCCATTCAAGGTCCAAAAAGCCTCCAATTGTGAATTTTGAATGTCGCAAGGCACATTTTGAAGGCCTCCACAACAGGCATGCAACCAGTTGCTACTGCAGTAACTGGAGCTCCTGGTCAACAGTTGCAGCACTCTCACTCAGTACACTGATCATTAAAGGTTCATATGCAGTAATAAGTACATCGGTGCCAACTCCTTTCAGACGGATGTTTGCCAAAATAAACCCTTACTATATTTCGTGCCTCCCTTCCTTGCCTACCTTTCGAAACTGCCATTTGCCCAACTACAGCTGTGACAATAGTTGCTGGATCAAGGAAAGGGGCATCAGATGGAGCAATGGTACTCACACTTTCTACCACAAGATTTTCAGCAGAATCTTGTTCATTAGCAAGCTCCTGAAGGAACCATAATGCACTTTGGTTATCTGCAACATCATGCTTTAGATCCAGTAGCTCAACAATCAAGCTTTCGTCATGATTCGGATCCCCGAATACCTCCTGGTGATCCAGAACCTCTCTTATGTGGCTTAGATCCTGAAAACGCTGGGGAAATGTAGAGGAAATGGCACATCCAAACAGAGGAAATTCCGCGCATGGCTCTACGGGCACTGAAAAATCTGGCATGTTCGTAATCGTAATTGCGTGTGTTTTTTTTTTTTAATTTTATGAAAAACTAAAATTTAGAAAGAAACTAAATGGACACAATGATTTTCATATTGAAAGATGTTTTTGATCAAGCATATTGCAAAACATCTATTTATTCTTGAAATTAGTCTAAATCATCCCTATTTTCTGATCCTCGCGATTGCACTAAGCGCGAAGGAGAGCATACCTATTCTAGGTAGAAGCAAAACTGAAAATGAAAGCAAACACTGAAAATGAAAGCCTAGCTACTCTATACTAATTAGAATTTACAAATTAGTTATGTGTAGTTAAACTTCCAATGAAGCCACTCACGTAGCAGTAACAATAATAGATTCAGTAGCAATTTTTCAAATGAAAAATGAAAATATGCGAGAGTGAATGAGTGTAGTTGCCATAACTGCAAATCAACTATAAAATAAAAAGATGAATCTAATCTAGTACTTATCTGGAACCATTGTTTGATAAAACTTTGATAAGCACAGTTTCTCTCACTCAGATCATGTTGTAACTACTATTCTTCTTCTCCGATCTATTGTTCTTCTTCCTCGATCTCCTGTTCGAATGATTGTTCACCATCAGATACGCATGATTCTTCAGATGTTGAATCTTCATTTATTTCTTGGGGAGTAGTTGAACCTTTAATTCTTGTCAACATCTCCTCTTCCAAGGAAGAAGAGATTCTAACCTCTACTAGGATCCGAGTGAGTAGTTCCAAGCTGAAACTCGTTGTTAAATAATGTTGAAAGAGATCCTAAAAATAAAAATAAAAATAAATCAGCATACTAAAAAAAATTAACTTAAAAACAAAAGGACCACATTAATAATCTTGAATTCAATACTCAATTAAACCCTCTTACAAGGACTACTCATTAATTTAGTAATTGAATTCTGCAATTACAACCATGAACCATGAATTCATCAAACACTCTTCACAGTTGCGAAAATCAAACACACTTGCAGAAATTGAAATTCACACTTGCATAAATGTAAACACACTCTACATGCCCTAATCCATAAGAGTTCGAGCCCATTACGGTATCTCGAATGCGATGCGTAGGCTGTTCCCCATGTCTTACCGCCTTAACACCTTGGAGTTAGGAACATGTCTAAACACACTTGCATAAAAAATCAAACTAAACTTCAATCCAGCGTGCCTCCCCGACAACGACGCCAAAATGTCCGGTGAAAATATGTTCGTTTAATTTTGTTGTAGTACTTGCCCAAATATTTAATTTGTCAATCTGAGGTTCGTAAACTTACGAGGCACATGCACTATATATGCAGGACCGAAGTGGAACTAATTTAATCTAAATTACTGAAATCAAATTAATCTAGGAAGGCATTGAAGCATTAACTATGAAAGCAAGAAATTGCATAAAGGAAAAGCAATACAGCATGTAAAGAATTGAATGACAAACAACATATGTGAGCTCACGACAATAAAACTATCAAGAATTAAATTACAAATCATGAAAGTGTAACAATAAAAGAATATGAATCAGAGCTAATCTCCATTCTCTATTATTAATTATTCATTATTCACTATTAAAATGAAGAGAGATCACTCTCTTATATACATGAGGAAGATAACCTTCTCATAATTACATATCCAATATTCTCTCAAGCACTCTCAACTAATTTCCCATTATTACAAGATATGATCCCACAAATCTCTCACGCATTTTCAACTACTTTCTCATTATTACAAAATATCATCCCTTTGAATCCTCCACAAATCTCTGACATATCTTGGATAAGATATGCCAACCAAATCCTCCATGATTTTCTCCTTAGGAATAGGCTTGCATAATTATCTCCTGAATATGGTGGAGGAGATATTTGAGAATTCTCTTGGAATTAATTCTTCACATATTTCCTACACATCACAAAACTCACATATTCTTGAGATATATATAAAAATATGTATATTTTCTAATATTTAATCATAAATTCACTTGTAATACAAAAATGAATAAAATGGAAAATAAGAAGGTGAAACCCAAATGTATGTATGAAAATGATACGATAAAAGGTTAACGGGATGATGAAATGTAAGGAATAGTGAAGAAAAAGGTGGATGAAAATACGACATTTCTGAGTCCCAACAACACTTTACCTAACTCTACACTAGACCAAGTTATAATTAACTATTTCCTATGTGTCGGAATATCCTAAAACAATTAGACAACAATTATTTGATATGGACAACAACGAAAAACATAAGTGATTCATTGACCCTGCCAAAATTGAGGGAAACAATGGCCAGGAAGCTTAAGAGACCCAAAATTTCAAAGTTGGAGAAAATATATAGATTGTGGTGAGCAAGCAGGAACCTTCCCAATTGGATACTCCCTTCAGGATCCCTGAGGTTATGGAGGGATATAATATATCTCCTTATTTAAGCACCTGATTTGGCCTGGACACCAGTATTCCATCCAAAAGTTCCAGAACTTAGAAAACGTTACAATATATCCCCTTGTTTAATTATGAATGAATCTCTTCTAGAGGACAAGGATGTGTGCAATCAGAAACTTTCCTTGGATAAGCCATTGAAGAGGCTTGAACATGTCGAGGGACTGGAATATGATTCCCTAATGAAAAATCTTTTGCTTATAGAAAATGATGTGACATCAGAGACTGAATATTTGTCACTACATGTCCCACTTGGAGACCATGTTTCTGTCATGGAGAAGGATGCTACAGTTTTGAATGGGACAAAGCATCCTAAAAGTATTCTCCTCCCATAAAATCTTGTAGAATCTGGAGAAGTAGCTGAGGGTTCTACTATTTTGGATGATATGAATGTTCCTAGTAATTGGGATTCAAAAAGCACCAAACTTGTAGACAGAATACTGACTTTGAGCAATAGATTACAAAATTTGCAATTGGACTTACAAGGACAAATTCCAGAGTCATTCCATGCTACGCCTTCCAAAATTTAGTACTCCATTTACTAAATGAGCCTACAGAAGATAATGATAAGGTTGTTACTGCAAACCATTTGAAAATTTTCTGTAGCCGCCATTAGTGACTGAATCAGGGGGAGTTGACAATTTTGTCAATGAATTTCCATGGTTATTTTATGTATCCCATGAAAAGAGGCCTAGTTTCCAACACCACGAGAAAGCCGATGCAATGAATGCATTGGTATATTCCTAGCTATGTACACATCTCTCTGTTTCCACTATTTTCCTCATATGAAATTCATTAACTATTATGCTAACACTGATGATTGTTATCCATTGCTCCACTTAGGTCCAATTGTTTGTTGTCCTCACAAATGACCTCTTTGGGTTGAACCTTGATTGTGATAATTATATAAACAATAAAAAATCTATTCATGAGGCAATATGTTTTCTAATGGATCCAATTCTTACGAAGAGAACTCGCTATGTATGGTTTTCTCAGAGATCAACATGATCGATATGCTAATCATAACACTATGTTCTTTGATGTAAGAATTGATCAACACCCAAAATGCTTTCTTATATTCAATTATGAAATTTTCATATAATTTCAGCCTGTCATATTAATTATGCAATCTTTGCAAATCACCTTGAGAGGTTTTGATGGTATCCAAGGGCATGTTTATGTTGGTACAAGGTGTTGTTTTAATAGACAAGCACTATATGGTTATGAGCTTGTTCTCACTAAGAAGGATCTTGAAACAACATGTTTTCTGAGATGTTGTTGGGGATCTAGAAAGAAGAACAGAAATTCAAACAAAAGGTATGATGACGATAAGAAGAGAACCAAGCGAACTGAATCTACTATACCCATCTCTAGTTTGGAAGAGATAGAAGATGGTGTTGAAGGTGAGTCCATGTCTAAACTAGTGAATTGTATTTTTTGGCAACTCATTTACCCTTAAACATTGTTCGCCGTCACCCTTCTATGAAATTGCGTATTGCAGGATTTGATGATGAGAAATCATTGCTCATGTCCCAAAGGAGCTTATAGAAAAGATTTGGTCAATCACTAGTGTTTATTCAATATACCGTCATGGAAAATGGTGGTCTTCCATAATCTGTGAATCTTGCTTCTTTATTGAAAGAAGACATCCATGTTATCAACTGTGGATATGAAGATAAAGTCATAATGGTGAAAAGAGGTATGAGTAGAGGTGGATCTGCATCTACTTCATGATGTTGTGGATTTTTTTTTTTTTTTTTTTTTCATTGTATTAGTTTTTTCTATAATGAAGTTGTATAAACATTTTTCCTAAATGTGCATAAATTCTCTTCAGAATAAGGCAACATTTTTTTTAGGAAACCAAGCACCAAGTAACTGTTCTTCAAGCAAAGATCTAATATGAGTGGGTTCACATACTTTTGCAGATTGGGTGGATTTATGGTTCTATCACAGAGGATCTCTTGACTGGGTTTAAAATTCATGCTCGACACTAGATTTCAATATACTACATGCTTGCACATCCTACATTCAAGGGATCTACACCAATCAATCTTTCAGATCATTTGAATCAAGTGCTCTGATGGGCCCTTGGTTCTGTTGAAATTTTACTAAGCGGGCATTGTCCAATTTGGTATGGCTACATTAATTGCAAAGGCTGACATACATCAATACCATAGTTTATCCTCTCACATCCCTCCCACTGGTTGCATATTGTACCTTGCCAGTTGTTTGTCTTCTTACAGGGAGGTTTATCATTCTTGAGGTAAGATTGTCAACCCTTACTAACCTTAATCTTGTCAAGCTTTACTCACCTCTAATGCAACCTATCTTTAGATATTTTTTGGATTTTGTTCTCATACAATGCTTCACATTTTCCCCTGATTTTTATATTTAATTTTATCTACGAATTGCCAACTTTGCAAGAGTGTTCTTCATATTATATTTTATTTCCATTTTTACAACTGCTATTCTAAACCTACATTTGAGTACAGTTGGAATCGATGAATGGTGGAGGAATGAGAAATTTTGGGTTATTGGAGGTGTATGAGCACATATGTTTGTCATCTTTCAATGGTTACTAAAAGTTCTAGTGGGGATTGACACAAACTTTACTGTAACATCGAAGTCTTCAGATGAAGATGGTGAATTTGCTTGGATTTATATTTTTAAGTGGACCAGTCTTCTCATCCCTCCAACTACTTTTCTTGTGGTAAATCTTGTTGGTGTAGTAGCATGTGTTTCCCAAGATATTAATAGTGGTTATCAATCTTGGGATCCATTGTTTGGAAAACTGTTTTTCTCTCTATGGGTGATTGTTCATCTTTATCCATTCCACAAGGGATTAATGGGTCGCTAGAATCGGACACTGACAATACTTATTGTTTGGTAAATTCTTTTTGCGTCCATATTCTCCCTGCTTTGGGTGAGGATAGATCCTTTGACAACAAACACAAGATCATCATCAAACACACAACAATGTGGTGTAAATTGCTAAAACCACTGTTAGTGTTCATTAGCAACAAATAAGGAGGAACTAAAAACACATCTGAGAGCCAAAAATATCTCAAATTTGTTTGTATCATCTGTAGATAATAATATTCCAGAGGGAGGGGCTTTAAACATATTGCCTTCTAGCTAGCTCCAGTATAGGGACTAAACCTTGTACTTTGTCTTTGATTGATAGTTAAGATTGTATGGTGTAGTTGGTTCTCTATTTCAACTAAGATAGCTGAGGTTTACTTGAAGTGATGCCTATCCCAGAACTAATCTAATGCCACAGAATAGTGGGCAATGGATTATATGGTTTGGTATTGAAGAATGTATTTTACAAATTATTTATTCATTTTTAGGTGATATTCTTGTCATGGACAAAATTATGGCATGTCGTAATTGAATATCATATTTTTTAAAATATGAAGTGGTCAATATCAAATAATTTTGTCATGTAGGAGCACTGGTAGTTACTAACATCAAAGGCATACACAACTACCTATGGAAATGGTAAATGTATGTTGTTTGTTCATTTCATGAAATGCAATTATAAGTGCCTAGGAAAATAGTAAATATACATTATTTGTTTGTTTCATAAATTAATAACTATGTTCAGAAATCATTGACCCTATCTTTGATTGCTCCATTGCATCCAAATGTTAGTTCTACAGTGCTTTAAATAATATGTGTGTTTTGACCTAACCCTGAATCATCTAAATTTGAGATTTTTTTTAGAAGTCTTTGTTCTAGGTTTCTATTTAAATTTTAGCGAATGGTAGTTTTAACTCTGTTAAACTTTTTTATCAAAGAACTTGCTTAGCATGTGATTCTTCATCTTTCTTTTCATACATTTAGTTGTCTTGTAATATTAATGTGATTATATAAAGAGAACATTACTGCTGGATGCCCAAGCTCTTCTTCTTAGGCAATGTTGTGGGCTAAAGAGACAATGTTCTAGCCCTTTATTGCAAAAGTTCCATTGGAAAGGCATTTTGATTGTTACAAAGTATCATCTATCTCACCAAGAGAAGAATTTGTTTTGTGTGATATTTCTAGATTTCCAAAATCTACTCGATCAAGCACGATTTGTGTTTACACTTACTACCGAGTAATCTAACTATTCTTTCCTCTATTCTTTTCTTATCTCTCTATTTATTGTAGTATTGTTACATTAGATTATAGTGGGTACCTTAAAATTTTCATGTCAACATTATATTGCAGGTAGCATTTCACCAATATTGCTATGGTATTTTAAGGAATTCTTTTGGAGGATGGTATTTTCAGCCATGTGAAGCCTTAAACTGGAAATACCAACTCCAAGGCATGAGGCGTCCAAATGTAGCTAGCCGTGGTATGCCTGGTTTTGGTATGGACTATGCTCTATGTGGTGGTTTTAAGAGGACTACTGATGGCCAGTGGGTTCATGTATTTTGTGCTGAGGTAAAAATCTCTAATTGAATGGTGTTCACTTCAGAAGAATACAAGAAGTTAATTATGCAAAATTGTATTGTTGATTTTAGCTTGTGTGTTAATGATTTGGTGAGGAGCAATATATTTTCTCCCTTATGGTATCATCATTTATTTTGTGAACCTACAATGGCTGTTGGAGAATACGTTTAGGAGGGGTCAAATGGAGCTTGTTAATGGGATGGTATGTTTAAATTGAGATGTTGCTCCACTACCAGTAATACATATAAGTTTGAGCATTCTGAAGTATTTTGTTTTACTTGTTTTGTGCATGATTGTTGCATCTGCATTCTATCTAGTGTGATGTTGTTAGAGACCTCTATTAGCATCCCCAAATCCCAGCAAGTCTTTCTAAGAAGACACGAGTAATGTAAACTCATATTTTCTTGATAGTGCCAGCCTTGGTGTTGGCAAGCACTATTGTGATCTAATTTCATGCCCCACTGTTCTCTTTTATTTGTAGTATCTTGTTACCTAGAGATGGAGGACACAATAACCATTATAGAATATAGTTTTTTTAAAATTTTATTTCTTTGCTTGTCTTTGTCGAACACAAAAGCAAAGAACAACAAGATTTGTTGTATCTAGATACAATCTTAGTAAGGTATTTAGATTTTGCAAGATTGGATACTTGCTTGAAGAAAGATCACAAAATGGTTCTAGATGTTGGTGGAATGCAGGGAATGAATTGAGTGTTAGGTCAAGCCCTTCACACCCTTGTAAGATCACTAGGCTAGTTCAATAACTTGTCCACCAAAAAGAGCTCCTAAAAGATGGCCACTTTTACTATGCACAAAACATGAATTGATATATAAACCATTTTAGTCGCGAGAATGAGTGATGAACGCCAGTTTAAAGTTAAATTTCAATCTCCACCTCATTATTTGAATTTTAGATACTCTTTGGAGAAAATATCAAAGTATTATTACATTTAATAAAGGTGTTGGAGATTGGCATTTAGCGTCAAAAAAATCACTTGTAAGATATTTTCATTATTTGCCTTACGTAAGTTATCCATATGATATCAAATTTTAGGATATGTATTGTAATATACCCAAATTTCCACTTTGCAGATGGCTCAAATTTAACACATTCGTAGATTCAACAATTTATAGAAGGTATTAATTTTTACAGGAACATTTTTGCAAATGAAGCAAGTGTAGTTGTTAGAAAGCAAAAATCAGGGTTTCGTTTTGGCCAAGATGAATTCCCTACTTGGCTAAATCATTCCCCAACTTGGTTGAATCATAAATGAAAGCTTATAAATCTGGAGAGACTATTTCTTATTTGGGCAAGTCCTTCAGTAAATAATGTTTTAGTTGTAGTTTTTCAATGTTTGGTTGTTGGAGATGGATAATAGCCAAGTTTTAGAAAAGAAAAGTTCAAGCTTGTAGTAATATTGAACTATTTCCTTCCAAGAAGATTGCAATTGTTGATAAATTTCTAGTTGCAGGTCACAGTGGCTTCTGTGTCTTTTTCTCTTTTTCTTTTCAAGTAGCCTATAAAACGTTGGAATCGGTACTCCAAAACTTTTATTGGGCAAGCAAGGTGGGGTAAAATGGATTGATATGGTGTCTTTGAATTTTATGTAACTTCACTTTCCATATATTTCACTTGCTTGTTGGCTTCCACATTTCCACTTCTATCACGTTCCTTTGCACCTCTCAATGCAATTGCTAGTTTTAAAATCGATGCCTATATATGCAATTTCACATTTCCACTTTTATCGGTCTTCCTTTTCACTTCTTGGTGCAACTGCTAGTTTTAAAGTCAATGCCTATACATGCAATTACAAGGACTATCATAATTCTCACATAAATTTTTAAAGGGTTCTAACTCAATGGTAGAGCACCTGCTTTATAAGCATGAGATTGGTGGTTCGATTCCACTGTATCCTAATATGAATTAATCAATGATATTGTAGTTTATTTTTAATTAAATACTTTTAATATTTGTTTATTTCAATGGTGAGATATTTTTTAGATTCATTATTTTATTTTGTGTCTAAAGAGACAGAAATGATCATGTATTATCTTTGAATGTAATTTTTTATTGTCTCACTAGAGACAATAGTTAAGATCAAAAACAACAATATGTCTTTAATTCTAACTATTGTCTTTAGAGAGATAAAAATGAAATTGTCTTTGGAGAGAGAGAAAAATGAAATTGTCTCTAGAGAGACAAAAATTCTTATGTTATGTACTGTCTTTATAGAAACAATATTTTTAAACAATTTAGTTTTAAGACAATTTAATTTGAGACATCCGCTTAAAGACAATATTTAAGACAATGAACAAGTTTTTTTTTATCTCAAATTAAAACAATTTACCCAAATATTACTTTAAAACCCCTTTAACCCTTTATGTTATAGTATTAGATTTATTCCAACCCGCAAAATAGAAATGGATACAGAAAAATGCTTTATTATCTGGGAAACGCTTTTGGTAAGTATGATATGTACAGAACATCTAGTTCATATTAGAGTGTGAAAGCGAAATCAACGACAACAAGACAATCCCATTGATCCGCGCTCTGTAGTCATGAAAGATATATCTGATAATGCAACCGATTCCATCTCTTTCTAAAAGAAATAGATTTTTGAAAGATAACCTTTTCGTTATTCGCCATATGCTTTTCGGATCATCCAGTGCAAGCAGCCTCATTATTTCTCCTTTATTAAATTATGAAATATATAAGATGGCACGAAGGATCGGATTTTTATTTTGATATGGATTGTAGATTTATCTAATGAAATGTAGATTCTGTGTATTTAACAATTCAATTATGGAACAAAATTAATGATTAACCTTTTTAGTACTCATTAAAAATAAACTATTTAAATATAAAAATAAATTCAATTAAAATTGTCATTTCCAAAAAAAAATTTAAACATAAAACAGCGTGTTCCCTAAAATAATATAAACATGTGCAAAATAATATTTTTATCTTAAAGATCAGTAAAAATTAAAGACATAAACTACATCTAACAAAACATGTATAGGTGAAACAGATTATGTA
>APFE031222768.1:36519-50507 GCA_000404065.3 Pinus taeda
ATGAGGCTAATGGATGACATCTTGCAGCCATTCACCAACTCATTTGTAGTGGTATACTTGGATGACATTTTGATCTTCAGCCAAAGTTGGGAAGAGCACCTCCACCACATCTGATAGGTTCTCCAAGCACTGCGGCAACACAAGCTATGTGTAAATTTGGAGAAATTTACTTTTTGCATGACCCAGGTTTAGTATCTGGGATACATTATTGATGAATAGGGGGTGTATGTGGATCCAGCCAAGATCCAAGTCATTCGGGATTGGCCATCTCCAACCACTCTGATAGAGCTCTGCAGTTTTCTAGGTCTTGCCAACTTCTACCACATGTTCGTGTTGGGGTTTTCCCATATAACTTGTCCCTTGAGTCAAGTCACCAAGGGAGGAGCGAAAGCAAAATTCTTTTGGTCTCAATCTCAACAGAAGGCATTCACAGCGTTGAAAGATCGCCTCTGCATGGCACCAATGCTCGCGTTACCAGATTTGCAATAACCATTTGAGGTCAAGATAGATGCCTCTAACTATGCTATTGGGGCAATCCTTACTCAACATGGGCATCCAGTGGCATATCACAGTGAGACACCTTCAGACACAGTTCAGAAGTATCCCACTTATGACAAAGAGATGTATTCCATTGTGCAGGCCTGCTGACAATGGAAGTATTACATTTTGGGGAAGGAAATGGTCATCCACACGGACCACCAACTCCTGTAGTTCATACAGACCCAAGGGAAATTGCAGAATGATAGTCATCAGAAGTGGTATACTTACCTGCAACAGTTCCATTTGAATATCAAGGATAAGAAGGGCAGCATCAATAATGTTGCAGATTGCCTCAGTTGACCACCGATCATGGCATTAAGCACCGTGCTCAACCCTTGTGGACACGAGACCTCTGATTGGCCACTTCTCTATAGAAGTGACCCAAAATTAAGCCACACATACCAGACACTCTTGGAGGGTCGGCATGTTCCAGATTTTCAACTCCAGGATGCCTTGTTATGCCACTTGGGTCACCTTTGTGTTCCTTCAAGCGAGCGTGCCAAGATGATTTGGGAAGCACACTATAGTCGGGCTGCTAGGCATTTTAGGGTCGAGAAAATGGTGGCAGTACTACAAAAGTATTTCTATTGGCCGAATCTTCGACAGGATGTCACGAAGTACGTCAGGTCATGTACTGCATCTGTCATTGCCAAACCGTCCATCAAGAAACAAGGCCTCTATACCCCACTTCCTACCCCTAGTTGACCTTGGGAATCCATCTCCATGGATTACATGTTAGGCCTTCCTTCCACTAAGGATGGAAACGACTGTGTTTTTGTGGTCATAGACAGGTTCTCAAAGATGGCCATTATGGCGGCCTACAAGAAGAATATCACAGCGGAAGCCACTGCTAAACTCTTCTTTGAATGAGTGTGGGTGCATTTTGGGATCCCACAGTCTATCATCTTAGATCAGGATAGTCGGTTCCTCAGTACATTTTGGTCCAGTCTCTGGTCAATGCTAGACACCAAACTCACTAAGTCCACAACCTTCCATCCTCAAATTGATGGCTAGACAGAGGTTGTCAATAGGATGATTGTACACATTCTACGCATGTACAACTCAAATCATCCACGCACATGGGACAAGAGCCTCCCCTATGTTTAGCACAGCTACAACCGAGCTCTTCACAACTCGACTAGCCACAACCCTTTTCAGGTGGACTTGGGATTCCAGCCACTATGCCCCATTGATGTTGCCATGCCACTTGTAGCTACTTAAACAGATTTGGGTCATCTCCCGTCCGAAACAGATAAGGCAACCAACTTCATTGAGAACATCCAACATATTCACCAGTAAGTCCATGACATTATGGAGAAATCAAATGCCAAGTACAAGCAGCGACATGATCAACATCGAGTGCCACACAAGTTTCAGGTGGGCGACAAAGTATGGTTACATTTGGAAAAGGAACACCTTACTGGAGCCTATCAGAAACTAAGACCACTTTGATATAGTCCTTACACCATTACTAAGGCTATGGGAGACAATGCATTTGAGCTCAGCACTCCCCCATTCCTTGGCCTGCACCCAATGTTCAATGTGGACCGCCTTCGGCCATACTTTCCACCATTACTAGACACATCTGACATTGCAGAACAACTCACACCCACAAAATTAAATCGAGATTGCATGGAACAAGATGCAACTAATCGAATCATGGACACACAGATCAAGAACACTCGCCAACAGAATATCCAACTGTATCAAGTTGTCAAAGTAGGCCAACTCCTTCACCAGGGACCAAGTTCAGCAGAAGTTTCCTCATCTTATGGAGCAACTCAATGCAATGGGGACCATTGCTTCCTAAGGGGGGAGGAATGATCCAGGTCGACATTGGTGGCCACCTACCAAGTCCACTTGGATCCCCACCATTGTTTCTCTCATCATTTTCAGTTTTCTTAATTGTAGCAGAACTTACTATTTTTAGCCATTTTGCGGGTTCTAAACTTCTGGAGCTGTTTTGAGGCCCTAAACGATATTTTTTGGGAAATCTGGGGGCATCATGGCATGGACCGATATTTCCCTTCCCAAATTTGTAGTGCTCAGATAGATATTTCTAACGAGCTATTGTACATGTCAAACAAAGATTGTATGCCAAATTTACGACCCCAGGAAATTGATGTACCAATTTACCCAAACATGGGCCCACAATTTGGCATTTCATCTTCTAGGGTTAGGTTTTGGAATGTGAAGGGTTTTCCATTGTTTCTCAACAATAAATAGGCCTTCGAGCCTCATAGTAACAGAGTTCAGAGGCATGTAGCTGCCACATCTCTTCTCAGAGATAAGCTAACATTGCCCTAGCTGGTTTATTTCCATTACTGTTTGTAAGCATATTTCAATATTTTACATTGATGAAATGAAGTATTATTTCCACTGCATATTTGTGTTTATTGTTATCTCTGTAATTTTTTGCATTCTTGTTTAAATCCGGATCAGATCCTTAGACCATTCTGTTGACAATCTTTCTGTTGGCGCATTATAATGCATCACCTTCCATTGTTGCATGACTTTTCATTACTTATTGTGCTAGCTATCATAACTCTCAAATTCATTATTATATGTCAAATCATAAACAGAATGAGAGTCCTCTCATCCATATTCAAGGAATTTTTTTGAATATAACTCCCCAAGAATGTCTCTTTGCTTTAACAACTTCATTCCTAAGCATTAAATATAAAATTTATTGTTTCTCTTCTATCTCAAAGATCTGCTTTTTCCATTCCACACCTTATTTTTGGTATTACTTTTTATGCTAGTACAAGGAGATGAGTTCACCCTTCATGGGTAAATTTTCATTATCTACAAACTATGCATAGTAGTATGTTTACAACAAATATTTCAAATTTCATGTCCAAGGTCATATTAGATACTAGTGCTAACATTTTTCTCTCAAACTCTATCTTTATGCAAGGAAAATTTAGGCAAATGCACAACCAAGTATGGTTACTATTAAGAAACTACTACATAAATTGATCTGGACCTTATTGGAAGATCTAGGCATAATTTAAGAACAACATTTTTCCACTATCCACTTTCATAGTAGTAGATGACTAATACAGGTTGAGCCCTATGTAAAAACACAATATATTCATAATTTATTATGGTTGTCATGATATAGGTGGTTGTCTTAAGGCTGCAATATTCACTTGCTATCTCACTGTTTGTATGCAAGGGAAATTCATAGTGGAAGAATAGGAATCTAAGCATCAAGAGCCCAATGTGAGTAGGAAAAATTTCCTTTTGCATATTTTTGGATATTAATTAAAATTATACTTTTATTTCTCCACCATCTATAACCAATCTGCTTTTGACTTTTTATCATTTTATTATATTTATTTTATAATACGTACTATATGTAGGTTGCATCCTACTACTCCAAACTATTATAAATCGTAAGATTTACTTCTTACTGATTTGAACTCTATCATCAATACGATTTTGATTCTTTATGATATCATTATATCTATTTTATCATACCTGTTATATCTCCCTTGCACCATTAAGTTAGCCTAAATGATTATAAATTATAAGTAATTTCTTACTTATTTCAACTTTATAACAATTAATATATACATGTAGGATGAGGTACCTTTAATATAGAAGAAAAGTTAATGAAGTTTCACTCATTTTTAATTAATTCGTATCATCTTATGGAAGAGTAGCATTATTTTTTCTTTTCCTAGTTGACTCAAACCACATTCCCTAATATGATAGGAAGCATAGGGGAAGGAACTGTAAAGTATTAGTCAAAGAATATGACTTATTAATGGTGACATGTTACAAAAAGTTTGTTGGAAATGTTAATATTCGATTGATGGTTTTGATAAATCTAATATTGGTGCAAAATATATTTGATAAATCATAAATTAAAAAATGTTTTGTAGAATATCAAATTCTAGGCCTCATCCCTCTCGTATTTAATACTTATATATCTTGTTGTTGCTCAAACTCTTGTGAAGGGAAAGTTGGTATTATAGGAGAGATCCAAGGGACAATTACTAAACAAGCCACCCACTATTATCTTCTTAGTTTAAGATGTCATGGACCTAAGGTGAGAAGCCCCATAATAGATATATGAAGAAAGTAAAAGAACTAAACATTAATATCGTAGATACCAAAGATAGCATGACAATAAAAATATTCATGATGAAAAGCTATTCAAACCTAAATCACACTGAATCAAAAAAAAAAAAAAAATACATGCTTGTATTGAAGAGAGCATTTTTTGTTTATTTTTTTACATATTTTTTATTTGGTTTTATTATTTTAGGTAGTGATCAATAATCCTATTAAAAAGAACCTATTGTATCGCTTACATAATACCAGTAATCATAAATCCCTTACATAATATTAGCAACAATAAAGAAGTAAACATTGCACTCAAAATAACTCAAACAAGAGTATTTATTATTATTTGATCATTGCCAATGATGATTATCCCATAATATATAAAAATGAGTCCTCGTTTCTTATAGTGAGTTACAATAAGTGGCTCAAAAAGATGAGCATTTAAAACCACTTACACAAAGTATGAATAATATTACAATAATGAGAATATCTGCCCCAGAATTCTCATGAGAGGGGTTTTTTTACAATTTAATAATAAAATTTCCCTTAAAAGGGTTTACATTGAAATCCTAGGTGCATTAGAAGCACATTCTTCCTCAAATCACAAATTCAATAGCCATATATGCAACTAGAAATAAGGAAAATGCATTTAACAAATTCTCTCAATGTTTTTGGAATTGAACTAAGGTGTCCAAGGTAGTTAGATGATGTGGCATTATAACAACCATGATTTCAAATATATAAATAATTACATCAATTGATATGACTAATAATCAATGGCCAACTATTCAACTATTTAACATATAATTTTGAAAAATTATGAGTAGAGATGACTTACATGTATCAACGATATTCCTTACATGTTTTTTTGGAGTTGAATGTTCTTTGAATTTTTATAACCACAACGAGGATTTTGAGGATGACCCTACACCCAACTTTAGGCTTAACTTCACATAATATTTCTATAGCTTGCTGCCCCTGAGCCCTTAACTAGCGTACTATTGCAAGGTAATCCTTTGTCTCACAACACTTTTCTCCTAAGAGAATGGATGAATCTTATCCTCCTCATTGTCCATTAAATAGACACAAAATGAAAAGGGATCTGCATGCACACATTCCATGTGTCAATATGCCAATTTTTATTTCTTTATTTTAAGTTTTACTTAATTTAATATTCTCTTAATTAAACTCTTTCTTATTTTATTCCTTTTTACTTTTATTAACTTTACTTATCGTTATTGTTTTTATAGTTTACTTTTATATATATCTATTTAGAGTTCTAGTTTATTATTTTCTTTATTTATTTATTTATTATTATTATTATTCTCTTCATTATTTATTATTTATTATTTGTTTACATATTATTGTTTTTCTTTATTATTTTACTATTATTATTTTATCTTTATTGTTTATTATTTGTTTACTTATATTTTATATTTGTTATGTTATATTATTTATTAATATTATTTTTATTATGATTCAGGGGTTGTAACATCTCCCGTAACCTTATAGAAAATTGCATGGAGTTAGGAAATTTTTTCGACATATACCAATGTCTAACTTTTTAAATTACTTTGTACATTCCATCAATGAACATTAGAATAACCATCATCATTACATAGAGAAATATCTAGTAAAAGCATACTGAATTACACAACCATTAACTGCCTTTGTTGTAACATATTAACTTAAATTTCTTGCTATAACTATGCATGATTCTCTTAACTCAATTAATAAATGACATACTCAATAATATAAACATCACATCATGAAAGAAATTAACATGATAAAAATGGCACAATGAATAATCATATCATGAAACATCGATACAACTTGGAAATCTCGTAGGGTGAAAACCAACAAACATTTAACTTTATTATTAAATGCTCTTGAGAGTGTTCACCCCTCACTCAATGGTTATAAGGGAGTCCATACATTGACCATTTTCATAAAATTTTAAATATAAAAATAATATTAAATGCAACATAAATATCTATAAGCTATTACAATCATCATGATATCATTTACCCATGAATCATCAATATCTATGCCTTGGAGGTTGTATTGTTCCCATCATAGAAGCCTCCTAATTCCTCAATTTGTATGGGCCAACAAAACTTTATATGCAACAATGTTAAACATGAACTATCATTTTCCAAAGTCACCATCATTTCCTTCCATTTTTGTTTCCGTCACACTTATATCATTATTAAATAAAATATTAATGAAAACCTAATCAATCTTTATTAGTGACACTTCAACATCCATTTGTGTGCATGTATACAACATAAATATAATGCCAAGAAATATTTTATCTAACATCATTGCACATGCATTAACAACAAGAAAATCACTATCAAGCATCATATTTCCAAAAGAATGCTAACACAATCTTGCATGCACTATCATATTCTTTCAAAATGAAAGCTAGCATTCTAGAAATTGTTCTTGTGCATGCAAATGCATGTAAAGCTTTCAAGAGAATTAGACCAACAAACAATTTTTTTTGTTCCTACTATTATGTTTTCTTTTCCAAATGGATTAACACAATATATTTTATACTTATGTATGTGAATGCTTGTTCTTTTCCGAAAACATTTTTTCCACAAGAGAGCTATTCAGAATGGCTATTATGTATAAAAATGAAAGCTCTACTCCAAACAAAGTTAACAAAATAGTTCTAATTTTTTGCATGCAACTAATTTTCCTCTCCAACGGAAAATAAGATGAAAGCTTGTTCTTCTTGTATGTGAAACATATATTTCTTTCCAAAGGAAAATAACTAAATCCTGCGTGGAAAAATAAACACATTTCTTTTCGAAGGGATCAAACACATAACATTTATTCTTTCATGCATCCAAAGAGACATTTTCATCTTACTAGAAAATCTATCTCAATAACTATACATAATCTTCTCCAAAAAGAAACCTAATACCATAGTTGATCCCTTTAGGGGTGTAAACGCATATTGTTTTTCTCAAAAGAAGGCCAACATAATCGATATTATATCATTGAACCTTCATTTTCTTTAGAAATATAATGCTAAAACTGTACTTTTCCATGCATTCAAGTGTATATGTTTCTCTAAATAATCTTTCAGAGGAACCTTAACATAATAAAGCGTGAAATTACCATTTTTGTCTCCAAGTATCTAATTCAATAATCTATACAAGGACATGTTTTTCTCCACTTATATTTGAAGAGTTCTAAACCAACAAATACTCCATATTATATATAATATATATATATATATATATAATATATATTATATATATATATATATATATATATTTATTCCAGGAATATAAGACACCAATTATTCTTTTTCTAAAAGTTCGCTAGCTCACTAGCTACTATGCATGCAATACAAAATATTTTCTTATCATTTCACGCATTAGACAAACTTATAATATTTTCTAAAAAAATATCATGAATAATAAATCATTCTCAAATAACCCAACCAATTTTCTTTTTCCCAAAAAAGTTACTTATTTGTTTTTGCACGACTAAAGCTTCTCTTGCATGTAAAATCACCTAATCATTTCCAATAGATCTAATATACTAGATGCTATTTCTATGTAAAAAACACATATTCTCTTTAAGACTCCAATATTCTATTTAAATCTTTAATGCATGTGCATCATGAGAACATCCCTTGTAATATTTTAAATGAAATAGATTAATACATTTTCAAGAATTATCAACATAATTTTTCTATTTGTGTGCATGAGAATAACTTATTTCTTTTCAAGAAATATCATCGTAAATTTTCTATTTTTGTGCATCTTAAGAACTTATCTCTTTTCAAGAAACATCAAACTTAATATTTTTTTTTTTCAATAATATTAATGAAATAGTTATCTCTATATGTACATAAACAACTATTATTATCGTGTTAACAAATCAAATGCTAAGTATCTAATTCAATAATCTATACAAGGACATGTTTTTCTCCTCTTATTTTTGAAGAGTTCTAAAATAACAAATATTCTATTATATATATATATATATATATATATAATCCAAGGAATCTAAGAACACTATTATTGTTTTTTTGAAAGTTAGCTAACTCACTAGCTACTATGCATGCAATACAAAATATTTTTCTATCATTTCACACATTAGACAAACTTATAATATTTCATAAAGAAATAACATGAATAATAAATCGTTCTCAAATAACACAACCAATTTTCTTTTATGGAAAGCTTTTTACGTGATTTCTTTCACCAAAAAATTACCTAGTTGTTTCTGCACGGGTTAACATGAATAATAAATTGTTCTCAAATAACACAACCAATTTTCTTTTATGGAAAGCTTTTTACGTGATTTGTTTCACCAAAAAATTACCTAGTTGTTTCTGCACGGGTCAAGCTTCACTTGCATGTAAAATCACCTATTCATTTCCAATAGATCTAATCTACTACGAGATACTATTTCTATGTACAAAAACACATATTCTCTTTAAGATTGCAATATTATATTTAAATCTTTAATGCATGTGCATCATGATAATACCCTTGTAATATTTTAAATGAAATAGATTAATACATTTTCAAGAATCTTCAACGTAATTGTTCTATTTGTATGGATGAGAATAACTTATTTCTTTTCAAGAAATATCAAATTTAATAGTTAAACATCAAACTTAATAGTTATTTGTTTGTGCATACAATTATTTTTTTTTCAATAATATTAACAAAATAGATGTCAAACACTCTATTTTACTATGTTTTTTCTATTTTAGTCATGAACTTGGGAGGCAGTTTTTGAACATCTAGACAAAAAATTTTTAAAACAAAAAGAGGTTTTATTGCAAATGGGTTCATTGAAAAAATCCTCACTCACTTATTACACAAATGTCACAATTTGGAATATAAAAAAGAATATTTGCAACCCATTTTTCTATATTTAAATATCAAATATTTTTTTGTTTATTCATCAAAAATGAACATGGTTTTTGAGAAGTTAAGAACGATTTTTTAAAATTGGGCTTTGTCATGTGAGCAGACTCAATTATAAAAACCTATTTCTATTTTGACACATCTGTTAAGATTTGGGAGATACGAAGACATATTTGGACCCTATTTTCCAATAACTTATCCACTTCACACAATTATTTAGCCTTGAAAATATTTTAAGAATTCCATGCACATGAAATAGTTTAAGAATTTGATGAAAAAAACACTTATTCCTATATCCACAGAAGTACAGAGAGGTGTTTCCAAGAAAATAATCTAGACTCTTTATGGTATGAAATTTTCCAAGCAAATAAATTTGATTCTTATTTCTTTATGCACCATATGCAAACAAAATAATAATTTTCAAATAGTATAGTTAGTTATCTTTTAATGCATTCTTGGAATCACTCCTTCCTCTCTCCTGGCTTGATTCTACATGTATTCTATTATTAGTTATCATATTTTTCTGTAAATCACCCATAACTTTTCAAAATCCTAAAAGCATTCCGTAAGTCACCCATAAATCCCTCTATAAATCATATTCTTTTTCCGAATTCTAAAATCACTCCATAAATAAGTTTTTTCCCAAATTTTAAAATCACTCCATAAATCATCCTCAAACCACTGAATAAATTACATTTTTCTAAATTCTAAAATCACTCAATAAATTACCCATAAATATCTCATTTTTTTTCTAAGTAGATTTTCTCTTTCCTTATGGGAAAAATATCACTTATCAAAAGATTTTCTAAAACTATTATTCATTAGGTGAAAAACTCATAAGATATACCAACTTCGAAATATAATTTATTTAGATAGAAAAATATAAATAATTATCAATATAATAATTAAGAATTAATTCTTGTAATTAAAAATTAGAAGAATATTGTTCTTTTATATCAATATAAGAATTAATAATATTAATTATTCAAAAATACTCCATCATTCTAGGAGAGTCTTATTTCTCGTATCTTATGCTCGAGATATTACATACTCCCTTTAAAGAGAACACCGTCCTCAATGTTTTTCTCCGGTTGGAATGTTAACTTTTACTCGTAATATACAATCTAAATAACAAAAAATGGAATCATTTCTATTTAAAATGAAGGATTTTTATGTTCAATAAATAGAATCAATAATGTTTATTAAATTAAATACTTTTAGTTATCAATTTTTTTTGTTTTTTTGCATGTGGTTTACGAGCACCCTAGTCACCTTGGTCAGTGAGTGATGCTGCGTCCACCCTGGTCAGTGAGTGATGCTGCGTCCACGGAAAAAATGGAATCATTTCCATTTAAAATGAAGGATTATAAATAGTTTATCAAATTAAATACTTTTCGTTATCAATTTTTATTTTATTTTTTTTTGCATGTGGTTCACGAGGGTATGGAATCATTTCCATTTAAAATGAAGGATTTGTATGTTCAATAAATAGTTTATCAAATTAAATACTTTTCGTTATCAATTTTTATTTTATTTTTTTTGCATGTGGTTCACGAGCACCTGGTGAGTGAGTGATCGTTGAGTCCACGGAAAAATCTGGGCAATAGGTAGGCTAAATCGCCCATCGGCTTACAGCAAGACCTGACCCCAAGGGCTTCGGGTGGATTCGACCCTGTGACCTCTCGATGGTGAGGCACGGCTTTGACCAACTGAGCTAACCTTGGGGCTACTTTTCGTTATCAATTATTTCGCAATGTCAAGTAATACTTTAATCATAATACTTCCACTACTATGATTAAATACTTCCACAACTATTCAGACAACACCAACCCTCTAATCATCAAAATGATAAAAAATTACATCAAGTGCATGTTGTCTTTTATTTAGTGGTCACACCCGTGTTTCTTTCCCACTAGCGTTGTTTACAAATTACTGTCCTTCTCTCTCACAATAATTTCAATCAAATTCAAACTCATGGAATTTATTTGCAACCATTTTCCTTTGGTCTAACTGTTTCCATCGTAAGTTAAATCATAAGTACATACATTAACAATTTATTTCCTCTATCCATGCATATAGATAATTCATTTTTGACATGTTTATTTGATCATATAAACCTACGAACACAACATATTTCATTAAAAAAAATTAAAATAAATAAAACATACATGCAAAACTATAACACATACAACAAATTAGAGACATGCAACTTACCGTCTATTTTAACATCCAACATTTTTAGACGATTCCAAAATCAATAAAAAAATATACTCAAAATTTCATCTAACCGTAGTAAATTCATTTCCATAGTTTTACTACGGTTAGATGAAATTTTGTGTATATTTTATTATTGATACAAATATTTAATAAGTCACATTACCTTTATTCATCTAAAATTTTATAAACAACTATTATTATTTAAAATCAAAATTACCAATATCAACAATTATGAAAAACAAATATTAACATGGATTTTATAATCACTTCAAATCTTGTAATGAAATAATTGGTTAACAACATATATATATCCATCCGTTATATAAAATATAGAATTATCTTGAAAAAATAAATTCATTGCCATTCCTATTTTGATAAATACTTCCCCACCTGTTTCAAGATAACTTGACACGAATGAGAAAATACTGGTGTTGGTGTAAAGATATTATCAAAATATTAATTAATGTCAAAAGCTGCTCGAATAACAATGTTCCGTACAAATTTAGCAGCGGAACATTAAGAACCCAGGAAGTTCGGAGAGTCGATGTGTTGGGAAAATAATGTTATAAAGTTAGGGCATCATCTACGAAATTAAAATGTCCAGCATTCGAATAATTAATATAGGAGTAGTTGCAACGGAGCCATCCATATGAACAAAGACAGATTCAACCGGCCCAACCCAAACAACCCTAAAAGTTCGGAGAGTGGATGCTCTGGGATAATAACGGTCTACTGTTAGTGCATCATGTACCGAATTGAGATGAGTGAGATTTTCAGCTTTCGATTCTCGAATAAGTCCTATGGGAGCAATTGATAATCATGCGGTGCAAGAAAGGCAGCCGTATGAACAAGAATGAAGTCCCTGGAGAATCTAGCCTCATGTGTCTTCTCACCATCACTTTAGTTGCAAAAATTGGAAAGTGAGAGTGGAGCCATGATTTTGAAAAAAAACCAATGTTATTTATTTATAATTTTGTTAAAAATAAACTTTGCAGGTCTATAAATATTTATATTACTTCGTTATAAAGATTTATATGATTTTATATTATATACTATATATATATATATATATATACGTTTTAAATTTCCAATGGTTTTTTTTCATTAAATTTTAAAAAATTTATATTTAATATTCTTGTTTAATTTAAATTGATGATTAACATTTAATATATATTTGCTATTTTTTTAGTAATTTATTTTTTAGTAATTCCATTCATTTGTATCTCCATAAAAGTTTATTTAAGTGAAATTCTAGGTGTAGAAGAATGTTCATAATAATTTAATTTAATTATATTTTAAAATTTAAAATTAATGTATTTTAATCTTTAATTATATTTATTAAAAATATATTTATTAAGAACATTAGTAAGAAGTATATAATTAGTCTAAAAATGCTTCAGAATGATTAATTTGTATTTTATTTTAAAAACTATAAAATATAATGCATTTAAAAAAAATTGAGATTAGTCACTTCCAATTTTATAGATAGGCAATATCATCTATAGTTGACTATCATTTACACTTTATGCTTTGAGGATGATAGACATTGATGATCATATTATTATTTCATGTCATGGTGGTTTAGGCTGTGTTTTTCTTAATAATCATTTAAAACAATTTTGAATATTATGGTATTAGTATGATATTAGTGATTTCAATGTTATGTATTATGCATATATTATAAAGACTAATCGTTATGGTAAGATGTTATTGGCAATTGATTGAGTGTGGTAAGAGAATATGAGGCATTCTAGTTTGGTTATTGAGTACAACACATATTCAAATTTTTACATCCATAGCTTGTATCAAAATTAATAATTACATCCATAAGTTGTGTGCTTCTCAAATGATCCACACATTGGTGATGGGGCTATCTAAATTAGCTTGGATCTTTATAGAAGGTCGGAGATTGTGATGAACCACACATGGGTGATGGGGCTATCCAAATTAGCTTCCATCTTTATAGAAGGTCAGGGATAGTGTAGGTCTCGGATGGTGTCCATGATTCTACTCATTGTCATGTAAGTAATGACTTAGGTTTGAAGGTCTTAAACACATTTTCCTTGAAGTTAAATGATGTTCCTCTATCATGTCTATTTTACCTTTGATTAGTCATAAATATTTCATAAATATTTTAAGGGAAAGCCTTGTAGCACCCTTCAAAATTCAGGAGGAAGTTCTTGCTCTATTATTTTGTATGAGGAAACAAAAATATAATTGAAATTCAATTTAATGAGAGAAAATATTTATGTA
>APFE031222768.1:53857-82533 GCA_000404065.3 Pinus taeda
TATATATTTTATTTCTCATAAATATATTTTGAGTTGTGCTATTATTTCTTTCAATAATCTCTTTTCACTGTCTTTTGTTTTAATCATTCACATTCAACTCCATAAAAGTGCTTATCCAATTATAGGCATCGCGCATATATTTATTATTATCAGAATATAACAAAATAGTTCAGAAAGTAACGTTTCTGAGCACAATTTTAGAGTAAAATAGTTCTGCCTTATCTCAGGCATAAAAGTGCTTATCCAGTTATAGACATTGCACATTATTTTATAAAATTATAACAAAATATTAATAACGTAACGGGTCTCAGCAAAATTTTCAAATAGTAAACTTCAAAGCTTTCGTTGCCAGAGAGGAAGCCAACCTCTGGTAAAGTCCCCAGCACATTCAAATTACAATTGACATCATTAGTCATCCTTGGGCAGGATGCTAACAGACATTCTGCTTTTCATAGCATAATTGCAATAAGCAGATATACTTAGCAAACCCATGCTTGCCACTCTTATTCGAGCAACAGGGAAACCGTTAAACTCTTTTGCTTTACAACTCTTGTAAAAGAGTTAAAAGTTTTATAAATTTGTCCACAAATGATCCAAAGGAGCGGCGTAATGAAGGTTAAATGAAAGATTATTTTTGAAACATAATGATTTTGATCTTCATATTCTTCCCCGGCTTGTGAGTTGGTTGTTTAAGTGAAATACGACACACCTATAGACAATTATTATAAATAAATCTTTTTCTGCTGACACGTATGGAAACGAAAAGAATAAAGCAGCACTGGTTTCTATTTTAGCGGTTCTATACATGAGTTAGATGTTCGGAACAATTAACGAAAAGAATAAAGCATCACTGGTTTCTATTTTAGCTGTTCTATACACGAGTTAGATGTTCGGAACAATTAACCACAGATTCTACAGATAAGCCTAAAATCCGGAAAGTATTCCATCGCACCAAACTTTTTAATTAAATCACATTATTTTATATCCACAAACTATTCCATCTGAACAAGCTTTTTAATTAAATCACCTTTTTTGTTTTGCGGCAATGGAATTGCGTGGATGGTATCATTAATCAACATGACTAATGTGTTGGTGGACAGAAACCGAATGTTTCTTCTCATTTTGCATTTTCAATAAATTTTAAAAAATATTTTAATATCTACTGAAAATTATACTCAAATCACTTTTCAATGCAGATTGTCAATTGAATAACAATTTAACAGCAGCCAGCAATTGAACAACAGTCAGTTTGAACAACACTTCTGTAATTGGAAAGTAGCCAGATTGAACAACACTCCTGGAATTGAACATCAGTCGGATTGAATAGCACTTCTAGAATTGAACAGCGGTTCCCCAAACACTAAATCATTACCTATAGTGGTTCGGGTCCGGTCTTGGGATTAACACCCGACCAACTCACGATTCGATATCCATGGGATAATGGAGGTCCTCAGTCCTACGACTTGTGGTACTTCAAATTACACACAGGTTAAACACTAGCCTAACCCTCGCTATTGATGGTGACATCAGCTGTTCACTTTGCGATCTACGATTGTGTACGAGACTTCAACCGAATCAAGTCTCTTTATAATCTTCTACCCTCACTATTGATACTTATGACTGCGATTAGTGCTAAAACACCCAATTAACAAATAGACACAGAGATTAACAATTTAAAGTGCGGAACACACAAAATACCCGATCTTGTTCATAATGTGAATACACAGCATTAAACAAGAGTTTTCGCCAAGATTACACAGAGATACACAACACATCAAATTCCTTCAATATATTAAGTTATAGAGTCTTGGCCCTCTTCGCTCGATTACAATAATTTAACAAACCTCTGTTTCAATTTAAAAATCATCTCTATCACTCAACTCTTGGCTCTCACTCAATCGTCAATCCCCTTAACTAATTCTTTTACATTACATTTTCTTCTTTTTATGAGTTGAATCCTACTCTAACTGTACGAACAACTCAATCTCTATTTTAAACAATCTAACAATCAAATTTCTATTTTCAAGCTCCATTACACACCTACGCTAACAACTTATCCTTCAATCTTAAATAAGACAATTTCCTAATTATTACAATAATGTATTACAGATCATTTTCAAGATATCCAACCCTCTCGACCAAAACTGACTTTTGACCATTCAGTTCAGTGAAATTCAACTCTTTTAGCCACAACATGTGAACAAACCTTCACATTACTGGCTAAATCCAGATGCTCTTGCATCAGACTCCCGGGAAAGAAAAAAATCATCCCTAAGACTTTCAAGATTTACTCCATACTTCTGCAACTCTGTTGTTGTCAACCAACTAGCATCCTCCACTAGCTGTCTTTTCCATTTGACTAGATATTGATAATAAATCTATCATCTGATTATTTTGGATACTCTTTTCTTCAAAACAGCTTCCACCTCTCTCTGAACTGTCTTTGGCATTTGTTCTTCCCATTTAAAAGTTTGAATTTCATCCTTTTAGTTTCCTCTTGTAGCTTTGTCTCTGTCAATTTGTATGGATACAAATCTGCAATATTAAAGATAGGTGATATTCCAATTACTTCTGGCAATTCAATTTCATAAGCATTAGTTGAAAACTTTCTTACAATTCTACATGGTCCTATGTTTTTCATTTTCAGTTTATTGTAAGCCTTAGTAAGAAATCTTTCTTTCCTCAAATACACCATCACTAAATCTCCCACTTGGAATTCTTTCTCTCTTCTTTTCATATTTGCTCTATATTTGTATTTACCATTGCTTTCCTGCAATCTGCCTTTCATATCTTCTTGTAGTCTCTGCATCTACTTTGCAAACTCTTCAACTTTTGCGCTTCTTGTCTCCTGCTTACCCAAATTTTTGAGCTCATATACACCTCTTGGATTAATCCCAAAAACAATCTGAAATGGACTCATTCTAGTACTTTGGTTTGGAGTGTCATTATAAGCAAACTCAACCTGAGCTAGTGCTAAATCCCACTGTTTAGGATTTTGATACACTAAACTTCTCAATATGTTTCCCAAGCTTCTGTTTACTACTTTGGTCTGTCCATCTGTTTGAGGATGATATGTTGAACTGAAACTGAGGTTAGCTTGTAGTTTCTTCCAAAGAGTTCTCCAAAAATGCCCTACAAATTTTGTATTTCTATCAGACATAAAACTTATAGAAAATCCATATAATATTACAATTTCTGAAAAAAATAGATTAGAAATATATGTTGCATCACTAGGCTTATGTCTTGGAAAATGTATCTGCCACAACATAAACAAAATCATTTCCCCTTTGAGTTTTTGGTAACTCCAAAACAAAATCCATGCTAACTGCATCCCATGGTCAGTTTGGTATTGGAAATGGATGGTACAATACTGTATTTTGGCTTCTCCCTTTAGCGTGCTGACATATCGTGCACTTCTCAACAAATATTTTAACATCAGCATGCATCTTTGGCCAATAATAAAAAGCATTTACCTGAGAAAAGATTTTTTCTTGTCCAAAGTGACTAGGTAATCCTCCACTATGTTTCACCTTTATTATGTTTTCCCTCATAGAACATTTAGGAATACACAACTTGTTGCCTTTAAACAATAAACCTCCCTGGATAAGATATTATAACCAGTTACTTTTGTTATGAGCTATTGGACTTTTAAACTGTTGTGTAAATATCTTTGAAATCTACATTATCTTTATACATTTCAACCGTTTCTTCAAATCCTACAACACAAACTTTTAATTCTTGCACAATGAAATTTACCCTGCATAATGCATTAGCGACTTTATTCAACTTACCACTTGTGTGCTTTATCACAAAAGTAAAGCTCTACAAAAACTTTACCCACTTAGCATGTTTCTAGTTCAATTTCCACTGGTTGTTTACAAACTACAATGCATGATTGTCAGAATACAATATAAACTCTTTTGGTAGAAAATAATGTCTTCATTTTTTAAGGCTTCTACAATAGCATACAATTCTTTATCGTAAGAAGAATACTTCTTCTTTGCTTCATTAAATTTCTCACTGAAGTACGTTATTGTTCTCTGTCTCTGACTCAAAACTTCTCTAATTGCAACTCCACTAACATTTGTTTCAACTTGTAATACTTTTCCAAAATCAGGGAAAGCTAAAATGGGTTCCTCTATGATTCTCCTCTTCAGCAACTTAAAATTCCTATATGTTGCTTCTATCCACTTGAACGGATGATTAGTCTCCTTGATTGTTTCAAGAATTGGTGCACAAATCTGACTAAAACCTCTAATAAATTTCGTATAAAAACTTGCAAGCCCATGAAAACTTCTTACCTCGAATATATTCCTTGGAATAGGCCAGTTTCAAATTGCTTGGACTTTCTTTAGATCTATTTTCAACCCTTCTTTAGAAACTAAAAATCCCAATTAACTTAATTTTTCTTTCATGAAACTACATTTCTTCAGATTTATCAATAGTTTCTCTTTCTGTAGAGTTCTTAAAACCAATTTAAGATGCTCTAGATGTTCTTTTTTACTTCTGCTAAAAACTAGAATATCATCAAGATAAACAAGAACAAACTTGCCTACATATTCTTTCAAGACTTCATTCATCAATCTCAGGAACGTACTAGGTGCATTAGTGAGTCCAAAAAGCATCACTAACCACTCATACAACCCACTGTTTGTTTCGAATGCAGTCTTCCATTCATCTCATTCTCTAATTCTTATTTGATGATATCCACTCTTCAAATCTATTTTAGTAAAATACTTTGACCCGCTCAAACAATCCATCAGATCATCAATGCATGGCAAAAGAAATCTATCCCTGATAGTGATCTTGTTTATGGCCCTAGAATTTGTGCACATACGTCATTCACCCCATTTCTTTGGACTGAGTACTATTGGCACAACACATAGACTAAGACTCTCTCTAATTAGTCCCTTATCCATCAGTTCTTGCACTTGTCTTCCAACTTCTGCATTCCCTTGAGGAGTTAATTTGTACACTGCTTTGTTTGGAAAACTTTCTCCTGGTATTAAATCAATATGATGACTAATACTCCTGATTGTTGGCAATGCATTTGGAAACTCATCCACAATAATATCAGCAAAATCATTTAACAAGGTTTTGATTTCTTCAGCTAAATCATCTAAGTTTGTGGAAGTTAAAATTACCTTAGGTCTCCCTACAACAACAAGATGCATTTCTTCACCTTTTCTTACCTCTTGCAACAGCTCCTTTCCACTCATCAGCATAACATTGTTTCCAGGTGCTCCTTTGTCAACATCGTCCTTCAATGGCAATAGTGTATGTTTATTTCCATTTTTCTCTAGAGTATAAGAAATTTTCCTCCCATCATGAATAGCTTTCCGATCAAACTGCCACGGTCCTCCCTGCAATACAAGGCATACATCCATTTGCATTGCATCACACAATATCTCAGCCTTATACGTATCAATCTGTATCTCTACCTTGCATTGTTCTGCCACAATAATCCGACGTCCTTTCCGCAACCATGACACTCTTTAAGGAGTAGGGTGTATTGTCTTCACTAATCCCAGTTTGTCCACCATCTCTATAGAAACAAGGTTATCAGTTCTTCCACTGTCAATTATCACTTTACAACATTTACCTTTGGATTTTCACATAGTTCTGAATATATTGTTTCTCTGAGATGGTTCTTTACTTTCTTTCTCTTACTTAAGCAATGCCCTTTTCAACAATAGAGATTCTCCTACTTCAGGGGATTCTTCGTCTTCCATAATTTAAGGTGATTCTTGGGTTGCCTCAGCCACATTCGCATTTCTCTGACTTGTTGGTTTATTATGAGGATAGTCCCATGATACATGTCCCCATTCTCCACATGTGTAATACTGAATATCTCTTCCTCGGCCTCTTCCTCTATTAAAATCTCCTCTCTGTGGTGGTCTGCTACTTGAACTTCCTGCGTATTGCTAATATTGTTGGAACCTTGATTTGGTAGTTCTTCTACCTCTTGTTGAACTTCTCCCTCTATTCCTCTGATTTTGTTTTCTGAACATCTTCTCTTCTACCTTCAAACCCGCTTGATAGACATCTTTAATAGTATTCAAACTTAGAAAGATGATCTCATCCTCTATGTCGTATCTTAAGCCATTGATATATCTCGCTACCTTCTCTATATCAACCTTTCCATGCCCTGCTCTAACACTCAATCTATAAAACTCTTTTGTGTATTCATTAACAGACATTCCTTTATGCCTTAAATTCTATAATTGTTTGAAAAAATTTAACTGATAATCTTTTGGCATAAATTTAGCTTTCATTTTACTCACCATTTTATCCCATTGCTTGATCTTGGACTTTATTTTTCTCGTTCTGGATGTTTGTATCTCATCCCACCAAATAGCTGCATGACCCTTTAATCTGATAACTACAAACTTCACATTTTTTCTGTCATCAACCTCTTCATAGTCAAAATATTTGTCCAGTGAACTGATCCAATCCATCAGCTCTTCAGCATTGAGACTCCCTTCATACACAAGAATTTCCATCTTTGGTTTTCCACCTACTTTAGCCAACATCTTGATATCTCTTGTAGTTTCATTTTCCTCCTCTTCTTCTTCCTTAGAAGATGCTTCTGCAGCACTTTCAACCCCTTCATCAAGTGCTCTCCTCTGTGCAGTCTCCATTGTGTCCATCCTTGTACACAGACTCCAGATCTCCTCCAACAGAACTGCATTTACTTCAGGTCTTCCTCGAACTATGCCAGCTCCTTTCCTTGGCAGCATGTTTACTATAGTCAAACTCAATCCCTGTGCTCGGATATCAAAAAATGACGCAAATTGCTAATTGAACAGCAACTGAACAACAATTGAACAACAACCGATAATTGAACAATATCTCAATTGAACAATAATCCGCGATTCAACAACAGTTAGATTGAACAGCACTCCCAGAATTGAACAACAGTTGGATTGAATAGCACTTCTGGAATTGAACAGAAGTTCATCCACATTGACTTTCTCTACAACATTGATCTCCTCTAACTATATCTAATGGTCACCATTCACCCAATCAACAAACACTAAATCCTTATCTATAATGGTTTGGGTTCGTTCTTGGGATTAACACCCGGCCAACTCACGATTCGATATCCGTGGGATAAAGGAGGTCATCAAGTCCTACGTCTTGTGGTACTTCAAATTACACACAAGTTAAACACTAGCCTAGCCCCCGCTGTTATGGTGATGTCAGTTGTTGACTTTGGGATCGACGGATATGATTGCATATGGGACTTCAACCTAATCAAGTCTCTTTATGATCTTCTACCCCCGCTATTGATACTAGTAACTACGATTAGTGCTAAAACACTCGATTGACAAATAAACACAGTGATTAACAATTTAAAGTATGGAATAGGGAAAATACCTGATTTTTTTCAGAATGCGAATACACAAAGTTAAACAAGAGTTTTCACTAGGATTACACAGAGATACACAACGCATCAAATTCCTTCAATCTATTAACAGTTACAGAGTCTTGGCCCTCTCCGCTCAATTACAACAATTTAACAGACCTCTGTTTCAATCTGACAATCCTCTCTATCTTTCAACTCTCGCCTCTCACTCAATCCTCAATCCCCTCATCTAATCCTTCTACATTAGATTTTCTTGTTTTTATTAGTCGAATCCTACTCTAACTGTACGAACAACTCAATCTTTATTTTAAACAATCTAACAATCAATCTCTACTATTGGAAATGTTAAGTCACAACGTTTATGGGCATTTGTTGTTTCAATTGTGTATGCACTCGTGGTCCAATGGGGAGGAGGCTTGCTACGTCGATGGTGGGGGATATCTAAAAGAAGGATTTCGAAGTGGAACGGTTCGAACTCCCTCCTTTGCATGGAGATGGGCGTAGGTGTCAATTATTCATTGTCCAGTTGGTAAAGCTGTGGGCAATCTCTTAGGTTTCCTTTACGTAGGGTGCATGGTGTGCGGAGCTGCCTGATCTCTCCTCCTATTTGGATGTGTTCTTGTATTGTGTAGCGAGCCTCTTGATTTGCATTTATTTACTTCCTTTGCCTTTGCATCGTGGTTACCGCAGGTGGTCAAGCGATCGAGGTCCACCGTTGCTGCTATCTGGGTGGACTCCTAGGTGGCCTCGGTGCATAACTGGGAGGGTTGGGGGGCATTTCTAAGAGAGGTTGTGGGTTCGGTTGGTCTTGTTTTATTTCCTTCCGTTTCCTTTATATTGACGCTGCCGCAGGCGATCATGCGATCGAGGTCCATCGTTGCTGCTGTCCAGGTGGACTCCTAGGTGGCCTCTGTGCGGGGAGGGGGGGGTTAAGGGGCATTTGTTGTTTCAATTTTGTATGCACTCGTGGTCCAATGGGGAGGAGGCTTCTTATGTCGATGGTGGGGGCTATCTGGAAGAAGGATTTCGAGGTGGAATGCTTCGACCTCCCTCCTTTGCATTGAGGTGGCTGTAGGTGAAAATTATTTGTTGTCCAGTTGGTAAAGCTGTGGGCAATATCCTAGGTTGCCTATACGTAGGGTGCAAGGGGCGCGGAGCTGCCCGATCCCTTCTCCTGTTTGGATATGTTCTTGTATTGTGTAGTGAGCCTCGTGATTACACACATAGCTAACAACTTATCCTTCAATCTTAAATAAGACAATTTCCTAACTATTACAATAATGTATTATAGATCATTTTTAAGCGATCCAACCCTCTCGACCAAAACTGATTTTTAACCATTCAAGTTAATGAAATTCAACTCTTTTAGCCATAACATGTGAACAAACCTTCACATTGTTGGTTAAGTCCAGATGCTCCTGCATCACTTTCCCTTTATTTTAATAAAACTTTATGAATATATTCATCAACTATTTAAGAGTGGTACAAATCCCACGTTCTTAATTGATGGGTTTTAGTTCATCGCTGGGCTGCTTTGACTGCACTTAATCCACTTACAAAAGAAAACAATAAAAATAATGTGTGCATGCTTTAGCTTTTTCCAAGCTGATTGTTAGATTTATTCCAATGCGTGGGAATGGAAATGGGTATAGAAAAGTGCTTTATTACCCTCGAAATGCTCTTGGTGAGTATGATATGAATAGAACACGTTACAAGTGTGAAGCAGGGATCAACGACAGCATGACAATCCCATTGATTGCCACCATTCTTTGTAGTCATGAATGATATATCACATAATGCAACCGATTCCATCTCTTTTTAAAAGAAGCAGATTTTCAAAGATAACCTTTTCATTATTGGCCATATGCTCTTCGGATCATCCAGTGCAGAAATTCCCATTATTTCTCCTTTATTAAATTACGAAATATATAAAATAACAGGAAAGTTCGGATTGTTATTTTGATATAGATTGTAGATTAAATTGTATCTAATGAAATGTAGATTTTGTGTATTTAACAATTATGGAACAAAATTAATGATTAACTTTATTAGTGCTCATTGAATATAAATAATTTAACTTGTAAAAATAAATTCTATTAAAACTGTCCTTTCCAAAAGATTTTAAATATAAAACAAGTTAATCCTTAAAATAATATAAACAGGTGCAAGGGAATCTTTTTATCTTCGGTTGACAAATCATTAAAAATTAAAGACATAAAGTACATCTAACAAAGCGTATAGATGTGTAACAGATTATGTAATACGGAGCATGGATCTAATTCATTCTCTAATCTAAACCATTCTCTATTTATATTTATATGAATAAAACTTGTGAAGTTATAAGAATTTTGAATGCTGCGGCAATATCGCTCTGCAGCTGTGTGGGTTATTATAAGGAGGTAATTTGTGTATGATAAAGTGAATGGTTATATTTAATTTAGATAATCATGAAGTTGTTTGATTTTTTTAATAATAAGTAAATAATTATGGTTAAAAAAATATTTTCTTTAAATCTTCTTAAAACTTTTAATCTTCTTATATGCTAAATAAAAAAATATATTATAATATCAATAAATGATCATGTTAAAGTTTTTTTTTCAATTTTCTTATTACAATAAAATACTTAAAAATTTTGAAAATAATGTTATAAATGTTACTAAAAATTAACAATGAATTATAGTTAATAATACGATTCAGATTTTAGTAAATTAATTCATTTTTTACAAATTTTATATTTAATTTAGTTATATATTTATTGAACAATTAGCTAAATATAATTTATGTAAATATATTTTCTTAATCTTAAAATTTGAAAAATAAATATGTTTTTGGTTTGTTTATTTTTAATCAATCATGATATATAAAAAAATTTAAACATATTCATATTTACTAAATATCATAATGAAAATATAAAATAAACACATAACCATTAATACATAATTATCGTTATTCAGATAAACAACCGTTACCATTTGAAATTAATATTAACAATATGACACACATAATTACATCATTTAAATGCCAACCAATCAGACAAATAATAAACATCTAACTAATATGCAATTTTAAAATAATCAATACTATACTCCTGCCTACTTTAAATGAATACTTCACTAACGCTTAGTGTGGAGACTTGGCCCGGGACATATAATAGAAATACCGAGTTTCCTCATCATGATAAAGAAAATCGATTAATCTCTAAAGTTGCACCGATCACCAAATTCTGTACAAAATTCGCAGGGTCTATGGCCGGGATAATATCAGTGTACTTTAAGGGCATCATCTCCCAAATTAAAATGAGTGAGGAGCACAACGTTCGATGAAGTAATTTGGGAGCTATTGATCAGGCTGCGGTGCGAAAATAATGGTATGAGAAAATTTCAGTCCATGGGAAACCTACCCGCATGTGTCCTCTCACCATCACTTTTAGTTGCAAAAAATGGAAAATGTAACGTGGGAGCCCTAATGCGAAAAGAACATTGTTGTTCTTATCCTAGTCGTATAAGTAAATAGCAGCCATTTCCATTTCAACGATTAAGTTTATTGCATATATTTTAACGTAGGCCCATTATTTTTGTAAAGGATTTGGATTTTTTTTTAATTTTTTTTTTCAATTGGTAGTCTAAAACGATGTAGTAAAGGTTTATATTTTTTCATGTAAATTACTGAATCAATTATTTTTTCAATTATATTTTTTAATATAACTAATTATTATATATGAAAAAAATAATATTTTAGTTTATTAAGATTTTTCTAAAACTAGCTTTAAGGGTTAGCTCAATCAATCAAGTTGAGTCCTGGTCAAATGGGAGGTGACAGGTTCAATTCTCGAAAGCTTTTGGAGTTAGGTCTTGCAGTAAGCCGAGGGGCCAGCCTAGATTTTTCCCGTCAAAGTAGCACCATCGGTTCACCGACGGTGTCCGTAAACTATGCCCAAAAAAATAAAATAAAAAAATAAATAAATCAATCAATCCTATTCTTGATATTTTTAAAAAGTTTGTGATTTTATTAGTTAAATCTAAAAAGTTAAATGTAATTTTAAAAGATTCTACATTTACTATTCGTTAAAAATTAATTTTAAAAGTTTAGATATACAATAGTGTATATTTATGTGAAGATATAATTGTTAGTTTGAAATTAAACTTTATTGATTCAAAATTTGTAACATAATTTCATTAATTTTTTTCATTTCTTGAAAATATTTTTTTATTAAAATTATTATCTTATTAGGAATATTAAAATTATCTTAATTAAGAATATTAACTAGAATCTAATAGATGTGTTTTTTAATATTTTTTCATCGAATAATTTAGTTATATATATATATATATATATTATATATATATATATATATATATATGGAGATAAGAACATTTATGTAATGATGAAAATACAAGAAAAATGTTTAATTATTTTTCTCTCACTTTTGTTAACATTTCAATATCATTACAAATTATAATTATGTGTGCGTATTGTTTTTAAATGAGAGTATCTCTATTTAATTGACCTTTATTTGTTATATTGAGGATTAATACATCATTGGGAACTCACAATATAGTTCCACAAGTGATTATGTCAACATTAAGGTTTTTCTTATCTTAGTTATACAATTGTAAATTTTCATATGTTAAGTATAATATCAAGCATTTGCATAGGTATGTATACACATTTTCATCCGTGCACAATTGATCTAAGTTCTATAGGGATCATTTGTAAGGATAAATTTCCATTTTGTAGTAATAGTAAACAAGGTATCATCTTAGGTTACAAATCCATATGTAGGATAACTACTTTAGGCTAGTTATTTAGGGTCACAGTGCCACCAAGGTTAATTTTTTTTTTTCATATCATTTGTGTGAATTTTCTTATAACGTTAGTTTACCAATGATAATAACCTCAAATATATCTTGTAATATTGAAGTAAATGTATAACTTGTGACGAAAACAATATTTCATTTTCCTAACCTAGCATTGTTTAACAAATTAACCTTTACGTATATGATCATGCCCAACTGCTAACCTTGGTTAAGGATATGGAATCTAGTTAAGTAGATCCTTAGGTTCATTCAACATATGGGTAGGTGGATTCTCACTTTATTTTGTTATTATAAATTTATTATCTACCATTTTCATCATCCTTTAATCATTGAGGGCATTCCAAAAAAATAAATTTTGCTTGATTTTGAGCCTTGAGCACAAAGTTATTTCATTTAAATTTTTTTCCCTTTTTGAGCAACATCAACATCTATACAACCCATTGGGCCTAACAAGTGGTAATCATTATGTCATGAAACAACACTAAAATGGTCCACATCTATTACCGTGTTTAAATATCAAACATATCACTATGTGAACAGTTTCAGAAATATCACATTGTTTAGTTCTTTTGTGTAGTTGATATGTCAATATAGTATGGCTTCTGGATGGCCAATATGTTGATATTAGGATATTGATATTTCTTTCATTCATGAAATTTTTTGATATGGTGATAAGTTGATATGGACATACTTTTAATATACAAACATGCCCTAGGAACAAATCCATGATATATTGATATAGCATACCAAAGTGTCGGCATTTTGGGAAATTTTTAAAATGGGGAAATTTTGATTTCCAAATTCGTCAAAGACTGATGCCAAATCAGTGTACCAACCAATATTTCCACCTAATCCCTTGCCTTCAATCAAAATGTGACAGAAGTATGGTTTTGAAACATCATTTCAGTGTGCAAATGTTGATCTGCATTGTTGATGCGTCATTGTTAATCTGTCATTATTAACGTGTTACTACTAATGTGTCACTATAGAATTATCACTCACATATTCCTACTTGGCAAGCTAAATAATTGAATTTGGGTACCACGCTTGTGTCATTTCCATGTCATCACTCGACATAATGATGATGTCATCCTTAGCTTCGTTCCACTATAAGGTCACATCGGGCCTCTATGTTTAATGAAATTTTCCTTTGTATTCCATTTGTTAAGTTTTTGATATCCTCAACCTTCTTTCATCAATAAATTGGTAGCTGGGACAAGGTACCTTACCATTAGTTAATATTCCATCCACAGGAATAGAACCCATATTGGAGTGTAGGGTTGAGGGGTATGTTGAGAATAGAATATTAGATCACTGTTCATATCCTAGTGGGTTGACCAACAATTTTTGTTGCTATCAAGAGATGGAAAATAGGACATCAAGTGTCACTCATCGTATCATCCAAATGTATAGTGGTTATGCACGACTTTTTCTAAGGTTGCTGACATGTTGATATGGATATCACTTAGTTATAATGCCAATATTTGGCACTTATCTAGCATTGATACCAATTGTAACGGTTTAAGTGTCAGCTATATGAGTAGTAAGGTAAGGATAACGCTTGTTAGCAAGGTTCTCAAGATCAGTCTTGAACAATTATTACTTTTGTGGAAGAAGAGGAATGACCTGAAGAAAAACCTATCAATATTTGTTTTCTAATGACCAATAGTAAAGTAAGTTGAGGGGTTCACATAAGATTCTGAACATAGTTGAATGTCCCATGAATGAAACCTTCATTTAAGAAATGTGGGCCAATGTTCTAATGTTTCTAAGTTGTCTAGGTGAATTAAAATAAGGCATAAATTGCTTCAAGATAAAAGAAAATGATCCATATTGCTATATAGATTTCATCATAAAATTTGGATGACATTCCTACAATAGGTAAATCTATGCTTCACATGGATACTGGAAAAGATATTATCTAACTAATAGTTGGGTTCTAGTGAAAACTAAAATGACACTCTAGTTCATGTGATTATAAGGCTTCTATTCTGGCTTTGAAATACAATTACAGTTGATCTCCTCATGAATATTAATTATGACCTATATGATCTACGTGATTCTCATGGATATCTTATATTACAAATACAACTCGACCTTTCAACTAATAAATCTTTACTTAGAATTTATGAACTATTTTTTAGAGTGCCAATTCAACTTAAACTTTTTCAACTAATTGATATTCAAATTTAGAGATTATTGACTATCTCCCACTATCAGAAGTAATTTAACATTCATCAAACACTTAATATTGATATTCATAATTGTATATCAACTTTCATAATTAAATTATCTACTCTCTAAGTCCTTTTGAAGTAAAGACCAAAGATACAAATAAACTCGATATTTTTTTACATTCCTAAGCCAAAAAATGTTTCTTTTTAGAATAAAATTATAACAAACCCTAGTTGATTTTCCCTGTAAACAAAATAAGTCCAAGGTCACAGGACATGTATTCCAAGTTGAATGTTGGAAATAACATTATAGTGTGCATCACTTGTGATCAATTAATGGCTATGGAAATTGGCAAAGGCAAAGAGGCAATAATTGGAATTTTATTTATGAAAATAAAGGAAAATAGGACAAAAGGAAGGTGAAGGGACACAAATTTGCATGCAAGCGAAATTAGAGGAATAGTGAAGGAAAACAAACAAAATATAGGCATCAATGGTAAAAAGGTTTGTCAGTTGATATTTTGGTTACTTTAGTTTTTGGCTCTCCCATTCACAATATCATTCTCTAATACTCTTGCACACTTACAATATTCTTGGACCATGCTTAGAGCACTCTAATATTCAATTGAATTGGCAAAATAAGGTAAAGGAAATGAGGGAAGCACAAGCAGACAGTTTCATCAACAACTACATGTGGATTTCTTTGCAAGTAATAGGTTGCATGTGTGGTTTAATTGTTAATTTCTAGATGCATGGTATATTCATATGATTATCTAGTTATGTGTTGTCATTGGCATGTGCATTTTACTGTATTTACAATGGTTTCAACCTTAGCTTACCATTTCGTCGATAGCCATGGTGGTATGGGTTTCCCACTTGTTGTTTTTATAATTGACGCTCATGTTACCTATGCTTGTGGGTTCTAACAAATGATCTGGAAGCCCTCAAACAACCTAGGTTGAGTTAGTAGTTCCTAGATCCATTTGTCGAGACAAACTTTTTGGAGGCTTTGGTGGGTTGAGTTACTGATCCCTAGAGCCGTGGTTGGAACAAACACTTTGGAATCATTGAAGGTTGTGGGTTGAGTCACTAGTTCCTCGAGGCTTGATATCTTGGGTAGGGACTTATATCGTTGATATTAATTTTTTCCAGACCGTAGAGGTCAAATCGTTGTGGTTGAGGTAGAGGTGGTTTTCCCTTTGGAAGCCATGGTTGGTTTTGTTTTGGTTTTTTCCATGAGATCCCACATTCATGCTTGGAATATGGCAAGGGGGTGATTAGATGATAGATAGATTTGGCTCAACCCAAAATATCATTAGGTGGTAAGCGGAAACCTTGACTGGTTACCATTTTCATTTGTTAATAAGAGTTATTTTCCCATTGTGATTTATGAGAAATTGTATTGGTTATCATTTTAACATTATGGCTAATTGGCCATGGTTTCTGTGTTGGCTATATGATGTATTTTGTCTAGGGCTCTTTTCATGAGTTGTTAATATATTGAATGGTTGATGAATATATGGACTAACAAGTGTTTTTGTAGCTAGCTAGAGACAATTTAGATCCTTCATGATGATTCTTAGATGAAGACTATCAGTTTATGATCAAATATTCATTTGTGACCTATAGCTTACATGTTTTCCATATGTTTGACAAAATGTATGTTACGGATTACGCATATTTGGATAAAGTTCTTGCTTGAGCTTTTATTGGATGACTTTGTCATTACCTTTGATTGCATTGTGGAAGGTTATAGACAATTTTCGGTAGTAATATGGAGGTTTGTCTGAAAAGGAGCCATTGATTATGGAGCCGCATGCTCAAAATTGAAGGATTTTGGCCATAACCACATGGGAGGAGGTATATTCATGTTGCTGGAGGTCTATAACTACACTCCTTCCTTGTTGTGCCTGAGTTCTAGATTCTAGGTTAGAGAAAAATGGTTCTAGATATGGATTGATCACCTAGGGTTTTCTTTAGCTCCCAAGTGATCTATAGTCCTTGTAGGATGTCAGTGAGTTTTCATTTTGTAGGACCCACTTCTTTAACTAAAACTTGGTGGTCAAGTCATGTCATAGTGACACTCGTCTCATGTTTACCTGGGAACACTTGTGAATTTAGGTAAATGTGGGAGGATGCTTTTACAAGGTGGTATTAGAGGGAGGTTGCAACACTAGACCTTGGGGTAGATGTGATTGTTATGCATCCATGTCCAATTGTCGATGTGTTCATCATGCATGCATGTTGGTTCTTTCTTGTTATGATCATGATATTCATCCATGATGTTGATGTTCATGTTGATGATGATTTTGATATGTTAGTGTCATTATGTTTATATATTATATCATGCTAATCTGGACTTATTTGTGAAAATGAGATAGCCTCCCCTGAACTTCACTAAGGTATGATTTTGCTTATGTTTATATTAGGTTTATCTAACATGAATTTTTTGTAGGATATAGAAAATGAGACATGATGAACAAAATGTTACATTACAGTTCACAGGACTCTCCTTATAGATTAGCTAAACCACAAGGAGATGAGTACTCCCATGATTTAGAAGACATGTTAAGAAGTCTAAAGGTAAAAATTAGAAGTTGCAAGGAAGATAATGACAACATAATTCGGTCATAGGGAAGACGTTCTAGAGCTCAAAAAAATCAAGTAGATGTCAACATAGTGATCCTTTAGAGATTATTAGATTTGGAGAGATAAGGACATCCAAGAATTAGTCATTGATAAGAGGGAAGGATAAATGGGGCGTGTTTTAGCAGTTCTCGATTAGGACAAAGGTTGAAGAGGGAATCCACAATTAGAGGTGGTAGATAGATGGATACAACTAACATGAGAAGTAGTGCTTATGGGTTCTATTCTAGTTTTGGTTTAGAGAGACATCAAGGTCATCACCACTATCATCCTTATAGGAGGAGTGAGAAGCAATACTTACCAGATGAGTTCAAGAAAGCCAAGCATCCTACCTTTGATGGAGAGATGAACAAACCAAAAATGTAGAACAATGACTACGTGGGAAGAAGAAGTTCTTCAAGTCGCATGATTTTACAGAGAATATGAAACCCAAGATAGTTATTTTCAGTCTTAGGGAAAATCGTATATATGGTGGGAAGACATGAGGTGTGTCAAAGGCATCAGGACAGAGGAGTTGAGTTGGCATGACTTTAAGAAATGATTCAAAAAGAAGTACTTATCTAAGACATATTACCAAAGAAAGCCTAATGATTTCAATGATCTTAAGATTGGGTCTATGACAGATGAAGAATAAACGAAAAAGTTTCTGGAGTTGTTGAAGTATGTACCATACCTTAAGGATGAGAAGACAAAGGTCCAAAGATTCATTAGTGGATTTCCTTTATCATTTAAGGATCGGATTGAGCATGACGAGCCTCAGTTTTTATAAGTAAAATTTGCTTTTGTGGACAAAAATGAACTTTCTAGATCTAGTGGCCTCATCTAGAAACATAAAGGGAAAAAAAATCAATATTTTCCCTATAAAGATTAGAATATAAAAAAAGACTTGAATGGAATATGTAGTAAGCCTTCATCTCCTCCTTTCTTGTAAGCTCCAACTCTAGCTCCAAGTGTTATAATTAGAACCCAACAAATGAATAAAAAAAAATAAAAGAACCACAAAATCCACATAACATAATCTAATATCTCTAATCAATCAGTCAAATAGCCTTGAAATACACGAACTTCAATATAATAGAAGTATAGGAAAATAAGGCAATTTTTTCATTATTAAGTAAAGGAGAGAGTTAAAACAATTTATAGATGGGTCAAATTTTGATGTTGGGTTACACTTTTATGAAAATTGCTTAAGAAAAAATTTTAGCTACACTTTTTCGACCGAACTAAAAAACAATCGGCTGAGCTATTCAAAATTGTTGAGTCGAACTATAGTTTCTTGTCTAAAAATTAGATTTAAATGTTTGGAATAAAATATGACCATTTAAATTAATCATAGCATGTGACAAATTTTCAGCCGAAAATGTTCTTTTATATATGTGAGTCATTAGAACAATGAAGAGTTTTAACTCATCCATGCGTCTGCTAAGATTGTGTCAGCTCATCCACTGAGTCTCTTTGAGTTTGTTTGTGTCAACTTTTCGACTTGTCAAATCGTTCGTTAATATGGAGGAAAATTATATAGGCAGAGGAAATATTTCTGGGTTAAATTTTGTGGTTCTTTTTTACATATTTATTTGTTGGTCTTTCTAGAGTATATATTAATCTTTTGTTGGTTTTTTGTAGGATTGGTTGGCACAAGAGGAGTTCTTGCACCTCGTCATTTGTGGAAGAATTCTATCAGCATCCTCATCCGACAACACAACATTTGAATACTAGGTATGTTGATACCTTCGACTCTTTCACTTTATTTCAGTTAGGAGGAGGAGAAAAATAAATTCTCAGAAAAAGCATGCATGTATATGAAAGTATTCCGTTTTAACATAGGATTGCTAGGGAATTTGAATCCATCAATCTTAAAACTTAAGTGTAGAGGGCCATTTGTTGTTAGCAATTAAGGTGTATATATAAAACAAAAAATTATTTAATTGAATTCCTACGATTTGTTTTCCAGAATTTCGAATCACAGGTTAGCCTTATAAGTTATGGTCTCGTGTAATGTAAATTATTACTATGCTTTTTTACTTTTAAAGGAATAGTTATTAATCATTTTTCTATATATTTCTTTTATTGTGATCACTATTTCTGGCACGTAGTCTCTTTCTTGAATTAATTTAGTTTGGAAGATCATTTTTATTTTTGTATTTTGGTTAGAGAGTATGCATTCGGTAAAATTATTTCTCTTGAACAAGTGATACAACTTATGGACTTTCATTTTATTTACTTGGGAAAATATATTTATAGACTCCTGCATGTTAATATTGTTATTTCTTCGGAATGCTCATAAAAAACGATTTCCTGGTTTGTTAAATGGTTACTTATTGAAATAACGTGGTGATAGTCATTAAAACACTAATACGAATTCCAATTAATATATTATACTTCTTTACTCTTCTTCTTCTTTCTTTGATTGACTCAATTTACAGTCTCTTATATTTTAACTTTATTATTAAATGTATACATAGTATTTTCAAGCACACAGAGAGTTAGTCGGTCTCTTTTTTTTTTTATCTACTATAACAATAAATAAAACAACTACAATTTATTATATATTTTCAATATAGTGATGGATATATTCTTCTCATAAATTTTGTCTTATAATTTATTTTTTTAATGTTTCCAACATATCTTACACTTACTAACGAATACCCGTAGATTAGAATTACCAGGCGTAGACTAGTTCTTGGTTGTTCTCCTCACAACTGGGCCTAAGGACTAAACTGTCGCAATGCAGCAGAGCGGTGTCCACCCTTTGTTCTTTTTATTATTTATGTTCTATTAAAATGTCGAGTGCTTAATTAACATCATAATTGTGGTTCAAGACTTGTCCATTCACAACAATATGAAACTTTATTTGTACTACCACCAATATCACCAATATCTTAAGTGTACGAAATTTGAGCTCTGTTAGACTCCACTAATTTCCTTTCCATGATATCTATATCTATATCTATCTATATATATAATACATTAAACATAGTTCTTGAAATCGCCATTAATACATAAATCATCAAATTATTCGCATCCAAAAATAACTGTGTTATTACTATCAACATTATTTTAATAAGACTAAACATATTATTTTAAACACATATATGGATTATTTTATTAGTTATATAAACTATACTTTAATTTATTTATTAAATCCTTTAATGTTTACTTTTCTAGCCATTTTTGCATCTCTGCAATATATAATTGCATGATTGGATTAATACTTTCATCAAAGTCTTGATGATGATCTGTATTGAGTTTTGGAAATGGGTGGATAGAAAAGGTCAAATTTGATTTACCATAAGTATTCTTTCTCAACATTATGAATTATAGAAATTTACATCCTGAAATAATTTATTCATTAAAATTTATTGTTATATCTTAGATTTTGTAATCCATATAACAAATGAGAATGTTATTCGAATTAATCATATCATTAAACTTTTTATTCAATAATTTAATTTAAATTTATAATAAATAATTAAATTAAGGACATTTTCATTTTATTTCTTGAAAACATAATAAAAAATAAAATATCAATAAACCATAATTTCTAAATAACATATCATTTCCTACTTTTATTTAACAATAACATATATTACAAAATGCAAATGTATTCTTAAACCAATTCAATAAATTACGTAATACAATATATTCAAGGTTATTGCTACATAACATGTTGAATAATATAATTTTATAGTGAAGATTTTTCCATGATGGATTTTAATTGGGAAAAATCACCTAATCACATCGGGGAGTTTTCGTCTTCCTTTGTCCAACATTTTGTTGCCACGTGGAAAAAGCGGTCGCGACATATATATATATATATTCCATTAAACATAGTTGTTGAAATTGCTGCTGATATATAAATCATCAAATTATTGACATCCAAAAACAACTAAGCGTGAAACAAAATTTGTTTGACATACATATCCATCCATCTCTACACTCAATCTATATATCACATCTCTAATCATTGAATTTATAGATTAATTTTCCAAATGGTAAATTTCCTTCCCAATTGAATTTGAAGAGAGAGATTAGAGAATTGAGCTTCCATTTTTCAATATCATTTAATTACTTCTTATTTTGATTTATTCAATTGGACATTCATCATATCTAAGTATGTAAGTAAATAAATTCTAATTATTTCAATAGCATACTCATGTGAGTAAATAAATTCCAATTATTTCAATAACATAACCCTTTGGGGTGGCTCTTCAAGTACTTGCCCCTTAGGAGGTAATATATCATACTTTATATCCTTGCCTATAGTGAGTAAGATTCTATATATAGAACTATGAACACTAGAAAATCAAATATGACTCAACATATACACATTAGGATCTGATATGCATCTAAGAAAACCTTGGGAAAGAACACCTACCGATCCATTTTGAAAATCAAACTTGATGCACCCACATAAGTCCATATAATGATTTGTTACTCATCAATTTTTGACCTCGTCATATTTCTTTATTGGTGTTAATCATCATATCCAAGTATTAGATATGGAATTCTAAACTAAATCCTTGTAATATCCCATCATTCAATCAAAATATATATTTAATTTCCATCATTCTCCCATAAACTAATGCAATTGCAATAAATAAATATATTATTCATTTTATTGAATTTTTTTACATGGTTGCGAAAAACCATTAAACATGGTTGATAAATGGACACTATGCATAAAAGTTTCTTGTTATCCTAATCCAGTGCCAGCAGTGATTACTTATGTGTTGTGAAATATTGTGATGACCAAAGTCCTCGAAAGGAAGAGGAATGTACTTGTAAAGACAAAAAACAATGAAGCATATTACATTGCATTGTTAGAAGGCTTATTAACAACTAGGGAGTATGGATCCAATGAGATTGTAGTCTTCACCAATTCTGAACTTATGTGCAACCAGATGACATGTGTGTACCAAGTTAAAAAGAAGAGGTTAAAACAACTACATGGAGAAGAAAAAAATATTGTTAGTCAAATTCAATCATTTAGCATAAGCCATTGTGAAAATTTTAATAGGATGTCTAGTGATCTATTGTATGGGGCAATTGCAATTTAATATTTGTTTGTGAAAGATGAATGAGTGTCAAGAAGATCTCCATCAAAATTTATTGATGGAAACTGTAAGATATCTTTTATACGTGTGTGTTTTTTAGTTATAAATGTGGAGTTTTTAATGACCATGTATTTTTTCAATGCTATACTAAGTGTGCCCCAACTATCTAAGCACAAATTGGTGAACCTGACATGTTTTATAAAATTTTGTATTTAATTATCAAAATGTGTACTTCAACATTTATGCTTTTATTCCTGAGTATATTTTAAATGAATAATTTACACCAAATAATGTTGAAGAAACACTTGGATAGTTATGTTAATTTTCTGAATTCCTGATATTTTTAAATAACAATTTTTGAGATTTTTAAATGCATGAAGTAACTTGGGTTACATTAATTTTCTTAATTTTTTATCCTTTTAAATAACAATTTCAAATATTTTTAAATGTCTGAAGTTACTTGAATGTTTCTTTAAATAGCATATATATATTATATAATTATATTTTTATATTATATATATATATATATATCCACCCTGAAATGATTGAGGGCTTGATCATCACATGAGAATTTCGCTTAATTCTTTAACAAGCATCAATTGTGTCTCATGCATCGACTAGAGGGTGACTTCTATGCATTTTGATAGATTGGCATGGATCGAGGATATTATTAGATGAATCGAGGGAGTGTAATCATTTATTACATCATGATCATGTTACATATATGTTTTTTTGTAAGTTTTAAATGATATTTGAAAAATTATATATACATACATATGAATTTTTTTTTGTCAATTTAGCTTTATTAATTTATAATAAATTTCATATTTTTTAGGAGCAACTCTCCCTAGGTCGGGGAGAGTGTCAAATCAATCAATGGAGGGCCATTGTTCACATGATTGTGTATGGTAATTATATTTTTATGTGCATTTACTTAAATGATAAATAGGTAGAATCATATGTACATACATATATTGAATAGATTTTTGTGAATTTAACTTAATTGATTTATTATAATTTCTATCTTTTGGAAGCTTCTTACTATGTTGTCGTGTGAGGGTGGTCAATTATATAATTAATTATTTTTATATTTTTTTTTTATTTTTTTTTTTATATGTTTATGTGCATTTACTTAAATGATAAATTGGAGAATATTGTACATACATATATTGAATAGATTTTTGAATTTAACTTAATTTGTTTATTATAATTTTCTATTTTTTTGGGAGCTTTCACTATGTTTCATGTGAGTTTGGTCAGTATATAATTATTATTATTATTATTTTTCTTTATGTTAAAACAAATTTGTACATGTAAATGAATTGTATGCACATATACACGTAAATGTGTATGTTGCATGTGTATAAATAGATTTTACCATGTTTTTATATTTATATAATTATATTGATGCAGGGGGTGAAGATGTTGATTGAAGTAAACATAGGCGAAGCAAGGCAATTCAAGAGGAAGACCATACATGAATTACCACCTATCCATTTGATATTGTTGGTCAGCTTCCTTACAAAACAAAATTGAAGATCATGTGAGTTTGGAGCTCCCTACAGAGAGTCGACAAAGCTTAGAGACAATTGTGCATTCTCTAAGCTCATTTTTTGAAATTTACAAGAACATTGGGCGAACAAATAATTGCTTTATAGATATGATAAGGTGTACAATGGAATCATAAATGGGCTAAGGTAAGTAGAAGGGTTAGAAAATCACATACGAAATCTATGCCTAATTTCAAAGAAGGGTCAAAAACAAAGATGCTCAAGGTGCAATATTTCAATGACCCTGTAATAGCCCACCATTTGTATGATAGGATCCTCATAGTGTATGGAAATATACCATGGAAGGATGACATTCCACATTATTTTATAAAATTAGTTTACTCATAATTATTTTTTTGTTTGAGACCTAATTATACTGAATTTTCATTTGATTTTTATGGTACTCGGAGAGGTTAGACATATGAACATAAGGGAGTATTAAGGGATATTGTATTGCCTCTCCCTCTACCGCCTTTGGTACCTCAATCGCCACGTCTGGTAACTTTACGGTTATAGATGGATGTCACTTCTCAAATTGGTCGAGAACCCAGGGAAGCCATTATAGAAAACATACAGACTGCATTGGCTGGAGTTGATGTCGGTCTAAATTGAGAAAGAGCATGAGCTGGTGCATGTGCTAATTTAGGATATAAAACAGATGAGGACAAATATAATATGAATATTGTAGAGGTTAAAGCATATGCAAAAGGTTATCTTGATGGTTGGAAAGATGTAATTGGTCATGAGGAAGAGAGCATGGGATCGATATGTGTTAATGGTTACGGTGGATATGTTAATATAATGTGATGTATGTGTTAATTTTGATTCACATATATTTTGTTAATTTCTAAAGATATAATCTAACACGAAAGTACCATATGTTTACCATTTGCAGTTGAGTCATTTGTTAAAAGAAAATTTTGATAATATCACAGCCCTGGGTTCATGTTCCAATTAATATATGTTGAGCGATGTTAGTTTCCTTTAAAGTGTTAATGTTCACACTATTATTCTACTTTTATTATAACAGTCTCGTGAAGACATATTTTTAGAAGAGATAATTACATATATAATTAGATGATAAGAAATTCTGATTCCATCTGTTGTTTTCGACATAGCGCCACCCTCTTCCTCCATATTAGGATATGTATCAAATAGGCGCCTGTCAGAAGTACTGAATATTTCAATTTTGATTTATTATAAATTGAAGAAAGTTTCATTAAAAAATGAGATCTCTATATTATAGTTTTAAAATTTTCAAATCTTAGGTTTGTGGAGATGGTAGGGTCTTCGGCGATGGAGTCAACAATGGGGATAGGATCATCTAAAAAAATTTGAAAAAATTGTTTAACAACTTTTTTAACATTATGAGTTTATGCATTTTCATGTGAAAATTTAAAATTTTAATCGATTAATATATATATATATATATATATTATATATACAGGGAAAAATGCAGGGGGGAGCACCACAATGTATTGCATGGAATTTGAAACTTGAGTCAGTTACAAGGATTGAATTATCTAGACAATTTGAAGAAGATGATACTTGATCTTTTTCATATAGTGAGTTTATGCATTTTCATGCGCAACTTTAAATTTTAAATATATACATGTACATTTATTGTACAAGGTATCTAGGAGGGCACAATGCATGGAAAACACCACGAGGTTGCAATGGAGGGAGAACAAAATGATGTATTGCATGAAACTTGAACCTTTTATAATTCTGTTTTTATCATTACATTCTCATTTAATTTTAAAGCACATAATCTAATGTATATATGCATATTATACATGTTTTGCAGGGAAACCATGATTCTGATGAGAGTACAAGGATGCTGATAGACGATATATTTAAGCAATATTCTCTTTGATGCAATTTTTTATTTGACAATCCTTTTATTATATTTACTTTTATCATGATATAAATTTTGGACTTATCTAAAGAAAAACTCTTTATTATGAATTAATCTCTTTGATACATACTTTTATTTGAGAACTTTTTATTATATATTTACTTTTATAACGATATAAAATTTTGACATATTTCAAATGAAAATCTTTATTATGGATTGACCTTAAATATGCTAATTTTGGAGTTTATGTACATTATGCATTCAATGGTTCTTATAATTTCATTACAAAACATGGTACAATTTGCATGACGCATGGTTTGATGCTTATAGTTTTTACTTATTTAAGTTCATGAATATGAAGCAATGAAGGTAAAGTTGCATTTAGTTGGTACATTTTGCATGAGGATTCTGATAATGTTAGTAGTTGATTCTTAGGTTTTGTTCAAATTTCTTTTGTCAAGTTATTTAATGAATAGTCAAATTGCAAATTGCAGATTACAAAACATGGTACATTTTGCATTTGAATAGTAAAATTGTAAACTACAAAACATAGTACATTTTTCATTTGAATGAATCGTATAATGACGCAAATGTCTAAAACAATCATAATTTAAAATTGCATTATAAGATACGGTATACATTTCGCATTCATGAATAGATCATTATCTTGTATAGAAGAGCTACTATGCATGTGAGTTGATAGTTAAATTTTAATATAATGTTGTTCATGCAAACATACTATAAAATTCCATTCTAAAACATGGTACAATTTGCGTGATTAATGGTTTGATGCATAAAGGTTATACATATTTAAGTGCATGAATATGAAGCAATGAAAGTAAATTTTCATTTAGCTGGTACATTTTGCAAGATGATTCTTATAATGTTAGTATATGACTCTTAGGTTTTGTTCAAAGTTGTTTTGTTAAGTTATTTAATGAATAATAAAATTGCAAATTATAAAACCAGTTACGTTATTCATTTGAATGAATCTTATAATGGTGTAGATTTCTAAAACAATAATAACTTAAAATTTGATTATAAAATATGGTATATATTTTGCATTCATGAATAGATCATCATATTGTACAGAAGAGCTACTATGGATGTGGGTTGGCAGTTAATTTTTTATATAATTTTGTTCATGCAAATATACTATAAAATTGCATTATAAAACATCGTACAGTTTGTATAATGCGTGGTTTGATTCTTAAAGTCTTTACATATTTAAGTTCATGAATATGAAACAACGAAAATAAATTTTCATTTAGTTGGTGCATTTTTCATCATGATTCTTATAATGTTAGTAGGTGATTCTTAGGTTTTGTTCAAATTTATTTTTCCAAGTTATTTAATGTAGAGTAAAATTACATATTACAAAACATTTTTAATTTGAATGAATATTATAATGGTGTAGATGTCTAAAAGAATCATAACTTAAAATTGCATTATAAATATGGTATACATTTCACATTCATTAATAGATCATCATGTTGTATAGAAGAGCTACTATGGATGTGAGTTGATAGTTAACATTTAATATAAAGTTGTTCATGCAAACATACTATAAAATTCGATTATAAAACATGGTACAATTTACATGATGCATGGTTTGATGCTTAAAGGTTTTAAATATTTAAGTTCATGAATATGAAGAAATGAAAGTAAATTTGCATTTAGTTGGTACATTTTTCATGATGATTCTTATAATGTTAGTATCTATGATTCTAGGTTTTGTTCAAATTTGTTTTGTCAAGTTATTTAATGAATAGTAAAATTGAAAATTAAGAAACATGGTACATTTTGAATTTAAATGAACCTTATAATAGTGTATATACCTAAAAAATATTAACTTAAAATTGCATTATAAATATGGTATACATTTCACATTCATTAATAGATCATCATGTTGTATAGAAGAGCTACTATGGATGTGAGTTGATAGTTAACATTTAATATAAAGTTTTGTTACCCAACTTTTGATACCCTTTGTAATAGCCCCATACCATATTTCTAACCTATGTATGTTTGAAATTAAATTATAAGTAGAATGCATGAGCCATTTTGGATTTCATTATTACCCATCAAAGTTCTCATGGATCAACCTTTGCTTCGTTGTTCTAGTTAACTTCGAACTTTTTGTTTGATGTAATGTTTCAAGTTATAGTTTGTGCAGTTTATTCAACAATAAAAAGTATTTAAACATATTAAATTTTTCATGATGCATGGTCTAATGCTTAAATATTTTACATTCAAGTTCATGAATATGGAGCAATATTTTTAAATTTGAAAAATTACTAAAATTACAAATTATTGTACATGGTACATTTTGAATTAATGAATATTGTAGTGGTGTATATGTGTAAAACAATCACATAACTTGAAATTGTATTAAATACTATGTATGTAGGATGATTTGTTAGTTTTACTAGGTTTTGTATGCACTACATGTATAGGACAAACACAATAAAATGTATTTTTTTAATAATGCATTTTTTATGGTAATGTGAGTTTAATAAAGTAAATAATATTACTAGGATAGAAATAAAAATATTTGAAAAGATAAAATGATGCTTCTTAAAAATAATGCAATGCAAACAATATAGTTGTACAATCAACAACAAACAAGAAAATTGTGATATGCTACATCCTTACATTATAGTAGTATTTGGGATCTTTGAATTAATTTTTAACTTAACAACAAAGTGACCATATTAATGAAAACAATTATGTAATACTTAGTACTAGCTAGAATGGACAACTTAGGAATGCACAAAAAGAAAGGCTAACAATCTATTTGAACTCTTTCTCAAAGATGAATTGAAGGAGAAAATATTGTTGGGAAGTACAATTAAAAAATTCTAATGGAATGCCATCCTAAACGACCCATTCCTCGTAAAAATTTGATATTCTCCATTTTTTAACTTCCACTTTTTTTTGTGATTGAACTTCTATCAACATTATGCGCATTGAACCCACCACATGACTATATTGACAAATTATGGCATCATGTTAGATATTATTAAAGGTAAGCATGACTCTCGGTTTGATGAATTTCTCTGAAAAAATAACCTTCCAATATAATAGACTCTCTTTCCTATTTAAAATCATTGTCATCACAGTCTTCCAATAGCTGCATCTTTCATTCAGTGCACCACGTCAAATAATAATTGACATTCTCTATGTTGTTAATGGGTGTAACTACAAC
>APFE031222768.1:95497-114809 GCA_000404065.3 Pinus taeda
CCTCAAAATAGTAGGAGAGAATTTGAAATCCTACAAACGAAAGAAATAAATAATATCAATCAGTTCATGAATAGAGTTCTAGCCATTGTTAATCAATTAAAAATTTATGGTGAGGACATTAAAGATGAAATAGTGGTCGAAAAGGTCCTCAGCCTTTGACTTCTAAATTTGATGTTGTAGTAGTAGCTATTGGAGAATAAACACGATTTGGAGACACTATCAATTGATGAATTTATGGGATCACTTTTATCACATGAAACAAGGATAAAAAAAATAAGGATTCATTTATAAAAAATTCTTTTGAAATATAGGTTTTTATCTCAAGAGACAGAGGTTGAGGCAAAGGTAGATCGAGAGGTATAGGTCGAGGAGGAAGGAATGGTGGTCAGAGAGATGGAAAAGAAAAGAAAGAACAAGAAAGTTGAAGCAATAGAAAATGATTGAACAATAATCAAATATTCGATAAATCAAATGTGAAATGTTATTGCTACAATAAATTTGGTCACTATGGACCTCATTGCAGGAAAAGAACAACTAAAAAAGCAAAACACAGAGAAAATGTGACTACATAAAATAGTAACTCCATGTTCCTAGTTTGTAATACCATGCATGAAACCTTTGATAATGTTTGGCCATTAAATATTGGTTACAATAATGACATGATTAGAAACAAGAATCTTGTTGCAAAACTAGATGAATCATTCAACACAGATGTAAGGTTGGGAACTGATAAATTTTTGGATATGTATGGAAAAGGATTAGTTTACATATTGACCAAGAACGGGGAGTCAAAGGTAATTTAAGAGGCATACTATGTTTCTAGCCTCAACCATAATTTGATAAGTGTTGGTTAATTAATGTAGAAAGGATACAAAGTTTTTTTTCGAGGACAAGGTTGTCTCATATATGAAAAGTCTCCAAGAAATTAGTTGATAGTGAATGTGAAGATGACAAAGATCAGACCATTCCCTTTGATCATGAATTATAGAAATCATGTCAGTTCTTTAAAGTTGTGTGTCTTGAATATTATTGGTTATGGCACTTTTGGTTTGGACATATGATTTTTTTTGGTTTGAGATTGTTGTGGTAGAAAGGGATGGCTATAGGATTACCTTTCATCCAGGAACCCTCTATGACATATGAGTGTTGTATCTTGAGAAAGTAACACCGCGAAATTTTTCTGAAAGGAATTGCATATAAAGAAAAAAAAGTACCTAAAGTTAGTTCATATAGGCCTATGTGGACCCATGTGGACACACTCGATTGATGGAAGTTGCTACTTCCTCACATTTGTCAATGATTTTAGCAAAAAGATATGGATTTATTTTTTGAAGCAATATTCTACGGCTTTTCAAAACTTTAAATAATTTAAAGCGCTAGTAGAGAATCAGAGTGATTTTTAAATCAAAGTATTGAGAGCATATCATGGTGGAGAATATGATTTGAAGTAATTTCATGCTTATTGCAAACAACATGGAGTTAGAAGACAACTTACAACCATATATACACCATAGAAAATTGATATAGTAGACAGAAAGAACAAAACAATTATGAACATGGAAACGAACATTTTGAAAGGAATAACTTTGTCAAATGAGTATTGGGCATAAGATGTTACATGTGTTTTTTATGTGGCAAGCAAAACTCCTACAAAGAGCATGATGAATAAAATTTTAGAAGAAGTATGATTGGGTATGTCTTCTAGAATATCACATTTTAGAGTATTTGGATGCATAGCATATGTGCATGTACCTAAAGATCTAAGAGGCAAGTTACATAATAAAAGTGAAAAGTGTATATTCATTGGGTATAGAGAGCATTTAAAAGTATACAAATTGTATACATATGTCACAAAAAATACTATAATAAACATATATGTGGTGTTCAAAGAACAAGATCCAGGGAATGGAGGTGTAGACAAAATTATTGATGCAAAATTACCACTCGTAGAGGAAGAAGATGTAGGAAAAAATGAGTAACAAGGATCATAAGAAATGACACCAATCATAGACATGCCAACAATGACTCCATGATTTTTTGGATCATCGAGTAGATCAATAGATTGGAATATTCCCACTTATTAGTCAAGTAATGAATCAAGTGATGGTAAGAGAAAATGAGAATTTTGCATGATATTTATGATGATTTAGATATGAGTTCAATTATTGCATTATTTTCATTTCACCCCTCATCATTTTAAGAATCTATCAGAGAGGAAAATCGGTGAAAGTTGTGGGCGAAGAAATAGAATCTATATAAAAAAACGATATTTTGGATTTGGTTGAGTTACCTAAAGATATAACTATCATTGGTGTGATATGCATACACAAGACAAAGTTGAATGAAAAATGTGAGGTTAGCAAATTTAAAGTAGGGCTTGTAGCAAATGGTTTCTCGCAACAACCAGGAATAGACTTTGGAGAAACTTTTACTTCAATATCCAGATTAGATATTGTACGAGTAGTACTAGAAAAAACAAATCAAAAGAAGTGGATGAATGTCAAATCAACCTTCCAAAATGGAATTATGAAAGAGGAAACCAATATGAAACAACCCGTAGGTTATGAAGTTGAAAGACATGGACACAAAGTTTATAGATTGAGGAAAGTGCTCTAAGGACTCAAAAAAATCCAGTAGCCGAGTATAGTAGAATTGACATATGTATGATAAAGAATGAATTTAGCAGAAGAAACATTGAACCAACCTTGTACACAAAGGCAAATGAACATGGGATAGTTTTGACTTTTTTTTGCATATGTATATGATATGATTTATACCGATGATATTGAACTATATCAGTTTAACGTAGCAATGAAGAAAGAATTTGAAATGAAATATCTTGGTCTTATGTGATATTTTGTTGGCATAGAAGTTGAGAATTCAGAAAATGGATTTTTATTTGTCAAAATAAATATTCAAAAGAATTGTTTAAAAGATTCAGAATGAAAAGTTGTAAACCTACTCCTACACCAATGGCGACAAGAACAACATTAAGTAAGGATAATGGGGGTTCATATGTAAATCCAACTCTATTCGATTTGTTGGTAGTCTTATGTATTTCATAGCTACAAGACCAGATATTATGCATGGAGGTAATTTGATTTCTAGATTTATGGAGTCACCAAAACTCCCCATTGGAAAGTTCGCAAAAGGATTCTGAGATACATATCAGGAGCTAAAAATTTTGGCATGTTGTATGCAAGGAAGGAAAATAAATATTTGGTTGGACATATTGAAAGTCATTTTGTAAGAATTTTTTATGATAGGAAAAGTACTTCCAGTTATGTGTTTCATCCTGTTTCATGAGTAATCTCATGGGAATCTAAGAATATGTAGTAGCAACATTAGCAGCATGTCAAGTAGGATGGTTACACAAAGTTTTGGATGGACTTCATTAGAAGCAAAAAAGAGCAATAACAATCTATTGTGACAACATCTCAGTCATTACACAATTGAAGCACAGTGTATTCCATCAAAAGAGAAAACATAGAGATAAAAGATATCATTTTATAATAGAATTTGTGATCAATGAAATTTTTTATTTAGATCCTTGTAAATTGATTGATCAGTCGTCTCATATATTCACTAAGCCATTAGTAAAACATGTATTTGAGTTTCATAGAGAAAACTTAGGTGTTGTAAGCCTAGCTTAGCATTAGACCAACACACATGTTTAAGTTATGATGAGTTATGTCTTAATTTAGTGGTAGTAATTAAGGGGGAGTGATAGAAATAAATAATTAATCCCACATGCAATGTGGTCTAGAGAAAGAATCCAAGTCAATTTGAGTTAGTTTGATTCCATTCTAAACTAGAAAAATTAAAGTTCATGTGTGTTCGGATGATTAAGTTAGTATGAGTGAGCTTCAATTAAGTCACTAGTTCGAAAGGATAAATACATCATATTAAGTCACTAGTTCGAAAGGATAAATATCATATTGAGTTATTAGTTCGAAAGGACAAATACATCATATTGAGTTCAAATGTAGTTAGTTTTAATTTTGAGAGCATCAATTCCTGTATTTTTGGTGTAAATTTGTGATTTACTCCTATGCGTTTCCATTTTTATGTCCATTGAACTAATAATTTATGTTTTTCGATGTGGGGTGGTAGATAGCAAGGGCGGGTTGTGTGATTCTATTTACGATATTTAAATAATTATAGTTTAGCCTGCTCAATCTTTACTAAATGGCATTTTCCTTAATGTTATTGTAAATAAAGACAACAGAGTAAACCTAAGTTAGTAAAATGAAATGGCATCTCCTCCTTGTCAATGCAAGCACGTAAGGTGCGGGTTTCGATGATCTTGATGTTCTAGGGATTCATATGAACTGTTCTTTGCTAATATTTCTGCAAGGGTTATTTTTTCTAATTATACGACCATCTGGAACCCTTCTCAGCGGACTATGAGTTTTCTTACAATGTATGAGGACAAACATGAAAGAACAAGCCTAAACTAAACTTAAAACTTATTCACTTCACTTTTTGTGAGTGTTTTCTGAAAGAATGCTGGAGAGAAAATAAGAGATAATTGATATTCAAACTGCTTAAAGCCTCCAAAAAAAATATGTTAAATAGAGAATGAAAATGAGTCAATTCCCTGAACTTACATACATCTGGGGTAATATGTGTGTACGATGATATATTGATGATCTTATGTTGGTGTTATGCAGAAGTACTAAGCGTCGTCTTGCTACCTCGACACCAACAACGAATTCGAGAAGATGAGATGAAATTTAAGAGAAGGGAACTGAATCCACAGAATTTCTCTCAAAAGAGGCATTATAAAGGAGTAAGGCAAAGACCATGGGTCAAATGAGTTGTAGAGATTCGAGATCCAAACAAGGTAGCACTAGTGTGGTTGAGGACATTTGGGACTGCAGAACATGCTGGAAGAGCATAAGATCATGTTTCTTTAAAACTTCTAGGCTCAAGGGTTAAATTGAAATTCCCCGAAAGAATTAACCTCGGGAGGAGGATCGTCTCAATACATTATGAGCATCCCAAATCAAGAAACTGCAGCAACTATTGACTTATCACAACATCTAGCCTATCTCTGCTGACAGATGGTGATAACTTGTTAGCAGCACCAGTGGTGATGAACCTGAGGAGGGACACGTAGTTGTGACCATTTAATACTTTCGTTTTTGAATTAAAGTCAATGGCATGGTTTTGGCATATGGTTTTAATGTGATTTATGGTACTTTGCTCGCCCTTTGTACTGACCTCAGGCTTGCAACCATGCGTTATCAATTTCATTGAGGGTATTTGGAATTCATTCCTTCTTTCCTATGGTTTGGCTCTGTGGGTGCTAAGTGCTTTTGCCTGGTTCTTGCGATGGTTGCTAAGTGTCATGCCTTGCTTATCCTGTATGGTGGTTTGCTATGCTTCGCTTGTTTCCTGTGGTTTGTTGGTGTTGTGCCTCTGCTCGGTCTCTGTGGTGATTCACTTTCTTGTTTTTGGAGGGTTTTAGGTCATTTTCCACTGCAAGTATATTTGTCTCTATCATTTGGCTTAAGCTTCATTTCTACCTTGTGGTGATTTGTGTGTTTGATGTTGGTTCTAGTGATGGTTCAACTCTACAAACACAAGTTCTCACCTAGCTACTACATAGGATGGCTCGACGAACTCACTCTCAGGTAATCCTCTCATTCTGATTGCAATTTCACCTTTCATTTTTGAGGTTCTAACGTTCTAGCTCCTTGGTGAGAAAGCTGAATGCTTTCATGGCACTTTTGTTGGGAGAAACCCTCTATTGCGGGTCTCAACTCTCGTCCTCCATTACAAAATCAGTCCTCCTCTAGGTAAAACCCTCGCTCCTATTTCGGTTTGTTGTTCATTGTGTTTTGGTATCATGACCCTATCTAACCGCTGCCCTGTTTTATGGTGGTGTGCAAGTCCTTCCAGGGGAATGCTACTCCACAGCTTCATCCTTGAGACTGTTTGTGGGCTTAGGAAATAGGGCCTTTTCGTGGATGTAGCTATTTCTTGCTTGCTTTGTTTCTTGTTCTGTCTGTAATTGCTATGTTTCTTGTTCTGTCTCTAATCGGGTATAACCCTTGGGGTTTCAATTCCTCTGTGTATGGATGTGGTTACAGAGCTGTTTGTGCCCTCGCAATTTGATTAGCATTTAGTCTATGAACTGGAATGTTTTTGGTTGTATGGGTTTCAGACCCTCCACAAGTCCAGGGTTATAGATTTTGTAGAGTGAACTATTAAATGGGAAATGAAAATGAAATGTATAAGAATGCTTGAATGCCGAATATAATAGTACCTAGTTTTTTTTGTTGAGGAAAAAGGAAAAAAATGTATCGTATATGTTGGTGTACCTTTCTTTGATTCTCAGTTTGAGATGCTTCCTATTACAATATTCTTGTTAATGCTATTCAGATTCTTTAATGAATGGTTTCACTGTCTTACTTTCATTTCGATGCCTAAAATAACTATGCACAAGGGACATAAGAAAACTACTCTACTTCCTTAATGACAAATTTTACAATTCTTTGCTTTTATAGAGGTTCAAAATAATTGTAAATTACAAATACTGAGCTCTCTCTCTAGATGGTATCCCCTCAATGACCTCTCTTTTCAATGCATTATTAACAGTTTCTTTAGAATTGAGGAACTATTCCTCAGTTATTTTTTAGTTGTCTAGCAATTTCTTTAAACAACTCCCTAAATAATCCTACCTTGATCTTCTTTCCTAATTTAAAAACAAAAAATGGCCGAGTCAGCTTTAATTTTAAATGAAACAAAATAAAACAGAAACTCAAAATGTTTTTCTCTTTGTCTAGCAAAATAAAATAAAATAAAAACATTTCCCAACTGTCGCCTTTTCACTCGGATCCTCTTGCATCAAGCTCTCGGGGTAAATTAAACTCATGGCTCCTATCCATGAGCTCTTCAATAGAGTACCCAATGCTTTGAATCTAGCCAGCATCAAACCAAGAACTATCTTCAATAGGATGACTCTTCCACTTGACTAGGTACCACAAATATTCTTTCCTTCGAGTCCATCTGGCAACCTGGGTGTCTAGGATATGTTCGATCTCTAAAGGCTTTGTTGGGGGCATTTATTTAATCCACGAATAATTCTCATTATGGGTCTCCCATGTTCTTCTTTCCAAATTGTCTTCTTCATCTGACGCAATGTAGGGATACCGATCTGCAACATTAAAAATGGGGGTAACTACAATTCATAAATGTTAACAGAAAACTTTCGAACAATCCTGCAAGGCCCAATTTTTCTCCATTTCAACTTGTTGTATTCACCTTTAGGAAAGCTCTCCTTGCATAGGTGTGCTAATTCCAGGTCCTCTACATTGAATTGTACCTCCCGTCTTTTCAAATCTTCTTTCGGCTTGTATCTTTGGTTGTTGTCTTGTAATTTTAATTTCACCTGTTCATGAAGATTGCTGATTACCTTTGCGAAATCTTCACCATCGGTACTCCTATGCTCCAATTGACCCAAATCTCGTAACTCATGTACTCCACGTGGGTGCATTCCATATACGATATGGCAAGGACTATTGCTCATGGTTCGGTTGGGTGGATCGTTATAAGCAAATTCTTCTTGCGCAACCACACGATCCCACTATCGAGAATTTTCTCCAACCAAACTCTTCAATAAGTTTCCTAGACTTCGGTTCACCACTTCGGTTTGACCATTGGTCTGCAGATGATAAGCTGGGCAAAAGTTTAGTTTGGTGTTTAACTTTTTCCATAAGGTTTGCTAAAAATGACCTCTAAACTTAACATCTCTATCTGAAACAACAGACTTCGGCAAGCCGTGTAATCTGACTATCTCTATGAAGAACAAATGTGCTACATGTGTGGTATCATTGGTTTTCTTGCATGGAATGAAATGTGTCATTTTGGTAAAATGATCCACCACCACCATGATGAATCGAATTCCCATTGTGTCTTTGGCATACCCAAGATAATCTAAACTGACTGAGTCCCATGGTCTATTTGGAATAGGTAAGGGAATATACAACCTTGTGTTATGGATGTGTCCCTTTACAAGCTGACACACTTTGCATCTAGTCACAAACCTCTGTAAATCTATGTGCGTCTTCGACCAATAGTAAAGGTGGCTCAACTGATCTAAGGTCTTATCTATGCCAAAATGCCCAGCTAAAATTCCATTATGCTTTTCTTGGATTAAGTTCTTTCTCATAGAACATTCCAGAATACACAAATGCCCTTTTTTGAACAGCAACCTTTCCTGCATATTATATTCTAGCCATGAACTGTTATCTCTATACAATGGATTTTGACAAGCTTCATAGGCTTCTTTAAAATCTGCATCTGCCTCATACAACTCCTTAAGATCTTTGAATCCTAATACTTGTATCGTACTTTCTTGTAGGATCAAATTCCTCCCACTTAATGCATCTTCCACTTTCTTGGCTTGGTTGTTGATGTGTTTCAACATAAACGTAAAGCTCTGTAGGTGCTCCACCCACTTCGCATGTTTATGGTTCAACTTATCCTGCTGCATAATATACTGTAACGCAGAATTGTCTGAAAATAAGACAAATTCATTCGCCAACAGATAATGTTTCCAGTGCTTTAGCGCTTGAACCACTACATCAAATTACTTGTCATAAGACATGTACTTCTACCTACTTTCATTTAGTTTCTCACTAAAATAGGCTACTGGCTTGTCCTATTGGAAAAGTACTACACCAAAGGCCGTTACAATGGCATCACAATGTACTTGAAAAAGTTTTTTAAATTCTAGTAGCCTCAAAATTGGTTTTTTAGTAATTTTTCTTTTGAGCAACTGAAAACTCTTCTATGTCATTTCTATCCAATGAAAAGGGTGATTTTCCTTCTTAATGATGTCCACCATGGGTGCATAAATCACACTGAAATTTTTAATAAATTTCTGATAAAAACTCGCCAATCCATGAAAAATCCGTACCTCAAACAAACTTTTGGGAGACGACCAGCTAACTATGGCTGCAACCTTTTCTGGATCCATTTTTAGTTCATTCTCAGAATTTACAAATCCCAAATAAATTAACTCTTTCTTGAAAAAAGAACATTTCTTCAAATTTATCAGCAATTTATTTTGCTGCAATTTTTCCAATACATACCTCATGTGTTGAAAATGCTCTTCCTTCATCTTGCTAAATATAAGTATATCATCCAAATATACAACCACAAATTTACCAATGAATTCCTTCAACATCTCCTTCATCAACAGCATGAACGTCCTAGGGGCATTTTTCAATCCAATGGCATAACCAACCATTCATACAAGCCTTCATTAGTCTTGAAAGTTGTCTTCCACTTGTCACCTTCTCAAATTCTGAATTGGTTGTAGCCACTTTTCAGGTATATCTTTGAAAGGTACAATGCCCCACTCAAACAATCCATCATATCATCCATCCAAGGTAAAGGAAACTTGTACATGATAGTGATATTGTTAATGGCCCAAGAATCAGTGCACATTTGCCACTCACCTCCTTTCTTGGGAGCTAAAACAGTCGGAACTGCACAGGATCTTAAACTCTCCCAAATTAGTCCTTTATCCAACAACTCCTGCACCTGCTTCTAGATTTCTTCATTATCCTTCAGACTCATCTGGTAGGCATCCTTGTTTGGCAAACTGGTTCCTGGAATAAAATCAATATGGTTTATTTTTATCTTCTTTGGTGGTAATTTGTCTAGTAGATTTTCTACCACAATACCACTAAATTCATCCAACATGTCCTATATCTATTTAGTTAAGTCAGTGACTTCAGTATGTATCAACACTAGTTTTGGCCTTCAGACAACTACATATTTCACCTCATCATCCTCCATCTATCACAGAAACTCTTTTCTTCCTAACAGTAATGCTTTTGTCCCACTGGTTTCTGCAACATCCTCTTCCTTCATGGGCACTAGCATATTCTTTATCCCATCTTTAACGAACTTGTAACAATTTGTTTCCCTGTCATGGATGACCTTCCTATCATATTTCCATGGTTTGCCCAATAGAATATGGCACGTCCATAGGCATGGTATCGCATGTCACCTTGTCCTTGTACTTGCCAATATGAAACTCTACTTCACACTGCTCATCAACCAGCAGTTGGTGACCTTTACGCAACCAGGATACCCTATATGGAGTTGGGTGATTCAACTTCTTCAAACCGAATTTCCCCACCATTTCAGTAACTACTAGATTATCAGTAATTCCATTGTCTATGATTAGTTTTCAACATTTCCCATGCGACTTGCACACAATTTGAAACAATGATTTCCTTTGTGTATGATTAGCTACTTTCTTAGCTAGTTTCAAAAATACATTGTTCAACACCAAGGCTTCCCTGGTTTCTAGCATATTTTCCACCTCTTGTGGTGGTTCCTCCGCTTCATCAGGCTGAGCGACACATGCTCCCCTCTATCCAATTTGTTCATTTTCAGGACACTCAAAGGACCTATGTCCCCACTTGTGACACTTGTAAGACTAATAGGAATTTCCTCTACCTCTGCCATTACCTCTTCCTCACTGGTATGAACTTTTTCCTCTGATGTTACCTTCCCTTTCAGTCTATCCCGAAGTCTTTGAACTACTTCCCTCTTCATTGTTGTTGGCAGTCCTATCTCTGCCAAAGGTTTATCCCCAACCTCTGCCAGAACCACATCCTCTTCTGGCATCATGTTTCCTAGTAATCTTTTCCTCCACCTTCAAAGGACTTTGATAAGCTTCCTCTCTGATCTTAGGGGAAAGAATACTAAGTTCATATAGGATCTCCATCTGTAGACCATTTACAATCCTAGTTGTTTTCTAAGGGGTATCTTCAACATAGCCAGATCTCAGGTTAACTTTATAAATTTCTTTAGTATATTCCTTTACAGTCATCATTCTCTGCCTTGGGTTCTGTACTTGTCTATAAAGGGTAACTTGATAATCTTTGGGCAGAAACTTGCTCTTCATTCTAGCAATCATCCTGTCCCATTTTTTAATCAATGGTTTGTTTAATCTTATCCTTTATGCCTGTACACTATCCCACCATAGTGTTGCATGTCCCTTCAAATTGGTGACAACAAACCTGATCCTCTTGTCTTCACTGATATCTTCATATTCAAAATATTTATCTAGTTCACTTATCCAGTCTAACAATGCCTCTGTGGACAAACTACCATCATAATTAGAGAGCTCCGGTCTTGGCTTGCTGCGAGCCAACAAAACTAACCTCAATATTTTAATCTCTGGTCCTTCGTCATTTGACCCATCCGCCGCGGTTGTGCTTTCCTCGTCACTGTCATCCCCACCATTTGGATCTCTACGCCTTCCTCCTTCCACTGTTGCCAAACGTGCAGTTCAATTCCTAATTTCTTCTTATAACCCTTCATTTGCTACTCTTCTGATGGCTTCCTCAACCCCTTTTTCCTACCTCCAGCTTTACTGAGAGAAAGGAACAACCTGGCTCTGATACCAAAAATAGGTGGCAATCCTGAGGAGGGACACATAACTGTGACCGTTTAATCCTTTCATTTTCGAATTAAAGTCAGTGGCACGGTTTTGGCATATGGTTTTAATGTGATTTATGGTACTTTACTGACCCTTTGTATTGGCCTCGGGCATGCAACCATGGGTTATCACTTTCATTGAGGGTATTTGGAATTTTTTCCTTCTTTGCTATGGTTTGGCTCTGTGGGTGTTCGGTTCTTTCGCCTGGTTCTTGTGATGGTTGGCAAGTATCATGCCTTTCTTGTCTCGTATGGTGGTTTGCTATGCTTTGCTTGTTCCTTGTGGTTTGTTGGTGATGTGCCTCTGCTCGCTCTTTGTGGTGATTCACTTCTCTAGTTTTTGGAGGGTTTCAGGTCATTTTCCACTGGCAAGTCTATTCATCTCTGTAATTTGGCTCAAGCTTCGTTTCTGCGCTATTTTGTGGTGATTTGTGTGTTTAATGTTGGGTCTAGAGATGGTTCAACTCTGCAAACACAGGTTTTTGCCTAGCTGCTACATAGGATGGCTCAGTGAACTCGCTCTCAGGTAATACTCTCATTCTGATTGCAATTTCACCTTTCGTTTTTGAGGTTCTAACATTCTGGCTCCTTGGTGAGTAGGCATAATGCTTTCATGGAACTTCTTTTGAGAGAAACCCTCTATTGCAGGTCTCGGCATTTGTCCTCAGTTGCGGAATCAGTCGTCCTCCAGGTAAAACCCTTGCTCCTCTTTCGGTTTGATGTTCACCGTGTTTTGGTATCCTGACCCTATCTAAGCGCTACCCTATTTTGTGGTGGTGTGCAGGTCCTTATAAGGGAACGTTGCTCTATGGCTTTGTCATTAGAACTGTTCGCAGGCTTAGGGAAAACCTAGGTAGGGTCTTTCCATTGTTGTAGCCGCTTCTTGCTTGCTTTGTTGCTTGTTCTATCTGTAATTGCTATGTTGCTTGTTCTGTCTGTAATCGAGTATAACCCTTGGGGTTTTGATTCCTCCGTGTATGGATGTGGTTCCAGAGGTGTTCGTGCCATCGCTATTTTATTAGCGTACAGTTTGTGAATTGGAATGTTTTTGGTTGTATGGGCTTCGGAACCCTCCACAATTACAAGGTTATAAATTTTGTACAGTGAATTACTAAATGGGAAATGAAAATGAAATGTACCTTTGTTTGGTTCTCGGTTTGAGATGCTCCCTGTTAAAGTATTCTTGTCGATGTTATTCAGATTCTTTAATGAATGGTTTACCTATCTTGCTTTCCTTTCGATGCCTGAAATATCTATGCACAAGGGAAATAATAAAACTACTCTACTTTCTTAATGACAAATTTTAGAATTGTTTGCTTTTATAGAGGATCAAAATAATTGTAAATTACAAATATTGAGCTCTCTCTCTCTGGATGGAAACCCCTCAATGAGCTCTATTTTTTCCTTTTCAATGCATTATTAACAGTTTATTTACAGTTGAGGAATTGTTCCTAAGTTTTAAGTTTTCTAACAGTTTCTTTAAACAAGTCCCTAACTAATCCTATCTTGATCTTCTTGCCTAATTTTAAAAACAAACAATGGTTGAGTCAGCTTTAATTTTAAATGAAACAAAACAAAACAGAAACTCAAAATGATTTCCTCTCTGTCCAGCAAAATAAAATAAAATAAAAACATTTCCCAGTTGTCATCTTTTCAATGGGATGCTCCTACATCAACCAGAAGGCCGTTGGAGTCTACACATGGACAGAGTTAATGGAGAAGCGTATTCTCACTGACCACCATGGGGTTCAACCTCGACATTTCATCCGCACTGATTCAATGTGCAGGAATGGAAATGGATACAAAAAAACAGATTTATTATCCTCAAAATGCTTTTGGTGGGTATGATATGTACAGAACATCTTGTTTTCATTACAGTGTGAAAGCATAAACAACGACAACAATTCATAAAGATATATCAGATAATACGATCGACATCGATAGCATGTTTTCCATTTTTTTAAACAATAGATTTTCAAAGATAGTAACTTATTTCTTAATTGGTATTTGCCTTTTCCAGTGTGATATTACAAAATATCTTCACACATAACGACGTGAAACCGAAATCATCGTTTCCCATTCTTCGTCCTTTTCAAAATTATGAAAAAAACTAAGATGGTATGAATGCTGGGATTTTTTTTTTCTTTTATTTGGATTTATATTTTCTACATCTAAAGATATCTAGATTCTCTCCGTAAAATACTAGGAAGAAAAATCAATATTAACTTTATTCATATGCATTGAATACACCAAATCTAAATAAAATTAAACTCAATTACATCTATCATTCTATAAAAAGTATCTACCTCCAAAAATTCACCTATTGTATGAACATGAAGGATGCTGAAATCCAAAGCCTATTTATAAATTAGAATTCAATTCCAACACCAAAACAACTAATAAAAAAAAAAAGTTCTAAGAGAATCTCTTTATCTTCCATTTACATATCAGTAAAAGTTAAAGACAGACATACCTCTAACAAAGCATTTATATGTAATCTAAAGTGACAGACTTGGGTGTTTAGAGTTTTAAAAGTTTTGAAAGTGAGAAATGTCACCCTATTTATAGTTATATGTATATATCTTTTGAAGGTAATAATAAGAACAAGTACAAGAGAATCTATTTATCTTCCTTTTACATATGAGTAAAAAATTGAAGATATAAGCACACCTCTGACAAAGCATGTAGCTGTGAAATACAGTATGTAGTAGTGAGCATGGGCCTAATTCATTCTCTAATCCAAAGTAATAGACTTCGATGGTTCACCCAGATGCGGGTGAAATTCAAGAACATTAATGGCGAGCCGATGGAATGAGGCGCTCGGCCCAGCCAAATGGTGGCCAGCGCACCATACCAAGTTCAGTTATGGCCTCCGCAGACTCACTTGAGGCGAGAGCAGGTCCGCCTACAGGAAGCCTTTAGTGGCCTCTCACGCTGAGATATGAAAGCTATTCGATTTAACATGGCACCCATCAATCCCTTTGATTTCCCTCCCTCCTTCAGCATTTGCCCGCTCCAAGCCGGAAACCCCTGCAGTAGAATTGTTACAGAAAGACAATGTTGGCTTCTTTGTTGTATTGACTTTGGAAATCGGTATCATTACTCCCATTCTAGGCATTTCCCTTTGAACCCTATCCAAGAGCCCTGTATGCATTCTTTTCTTTCCTTCAAGGCCCCCAATTCTCCTGAACTTCTCTCCCACCACATTTCTATGGTTTGTCACCGAATAAGGAGCTGCAGAGGAGGTAACCGAGGTGGTAGCAGTCACTCATAGGTAGCGCAAAGCTCTGAACTGCCACCACCACCTGCCTCTCCGCCTCCTCCTCAGGCCAATTCTCCCCCTCCCAGCTCACCCCGCAGACACTATCCTCACACTCGCAGTGGCAGAGGTCATGCGCAAGCATCAATGGCTAAGCACAGAGATTTCTGGCTTCACATTGTGACCTTCCCTCTGCATCCTAATCCAGCCTCCCACTCGACTCAATTCAGGTTCCAAAGCAGCTTGAATCGACCCATCATCACTGGTAATTTCACCATCGTTTTCTCAGAAGAAGAAGATCAACACATGCTCCTGCGCGAAACTCTACAGAGAAACCTCAAGACATTCGTAGCATGGATGTTAGTCGTGGATCTGAGTAGCTCTCGATGGAAGAAGGTAGGGGAGCTAGGCATGGCAGACATCATGCGGAAGGTGATAATGCAGGTGACACTTGGAAACAATGTGGCAGTTCTCGTGGAGCCACAATTTTGATGGCTATTGCTCGCAGCTCGAGCGGCACCCTTTAGGTGAGGGAACCTCCAGGTGGCAAGGTGGAAAGTGACGTGGTGAAGGAAGGTGAGATTTGGTATGGGAATGCGTGCCCCATTGTCGAGGAGGCTCATGACCAACACATCCCCATGTGATGCCACATGGACACCCACACGCTAACTCGGGGTTCTGCTGCTGATTGGTTGGTTCCAGTCTCTTGTTCTTTTGGTTTTCGTTTACATGTTAGGCAATTCTGTCTTGTTTTCAACTGCTTCAGATGGTGATGTTTCAAGTCTTTATTCCGGTTTTGTCTATGTTTTCCTGGTCTTCTACATGGTTTTTTGTAATGTTAAACTAGTTTCCCCAAATATGGGGCAGTTATGATACTCAGAAAAAACTCCGCTATTCTCGGCTGAGGCTGCAACTTCATTGTAATTTTATTTTTGTTTCTTTTTAATTGAATTAGCTTTAGAGAGAAAAAAAATACTTTGATGGTTTTGATGTTTTAAAAGTTTTGAAGGTGAGAGATGTCACTCTATTTATATTTATATGTATATAGCTTTTAAAGATTTAACGATTTTGAATGCTACATCAGTATCCTTCGGAAGGTATGAATGAGGTAATTTAAGGTATGCTAGAGTAGTATCCCTCAGAAGGTATGTGGGTTATTATAGTATTTTGGTTCGGCGGAGACACGATTTGAACCCGTGACCTCAGGTTATGAGCCTTGCGAGCTACCAGACTATCCTACTCCGCACCATTGATTTATTCTAATCAAAATGGGGTAAAAAAAAATAATGGGATATAGTACCCCTATCCTATAGATGAGGTAATTTATGTCGGCTAAAATGACTAAGTCATTTATAATTCTTATGATATTGATGTTGGTTATGATAAATGAAGTAATTTATGTATGCGAAAATGAGTATGTCATGTACAATTCTTGTGATAATGATGTTGTTTAATTTTTTTAATACCAAATAAATTATTACTGACCATATTTTTCGTTTTTGAATTTTAAAATATTTTTATATATAAAAAAATTTAATGTTATTTAAAAAGAATAATTTAAGATTAGTGAAAACCAATAAATATTATTTAATTATCATATTTAATTTTCATTAATTTTAGAAGCAAATTGGCTTATGAGGCTTTGGATTGATGATGAATGAGTGCACTGTTAAGGCACTCCTTGCCATAGTCACTAGTTCAAATCCCGGTAGCTACTTACCTACCAAAAATAATTAAAAAAGTTAGAAGCAATTTAACTAAACATTAAATTTAAAATTGATTTATTTAAAAGCAATTTATTTAAAAGCTAAGTTCGAAATTGATTTATTTAAAGGTTGAATTTAAAATTGGTTGGGTTCAAAATTTATTTATTTAATTTTAAAAATGTATGTTTTTTATTTTTAAAGTAATTAAATAATTTATTTTTAAAATCATTATAATTTTGTGAAATTAAAAATGTTATAAATTTTAATATTGTATATAGTTTTATTTGAAATAAAATTTGTTGATGAGTGTTTTCGATTTTATTTTAATTAAGAATAAAAGTAAATATTTCAAAATATATTACTAAACTTATTAAAAATAAACATGAATAATGTTAATTTTGAAAGAATATTAAATTCCATTAAATTCAATTTTACATATTTAATTATAGATAAATCAATTATTAATTTTAAGTAAAAAAAAATTGATATTTTAAATTTTTTTAAATATTCTATTAAATCTAATTATATATTTACGACCAAGAAAATTCCCACCGTCTGATAATCAGAGACAGTTGTAAGTTCGTTACCCTAACTACCCATAGCGGTGTGTATCTTGATTCCCCTTTCTCGATAACGGCTTTTCCTCCTTCTCGTACAGTGGCTTATTTCTTTGGTGATGTCATCGTTTATGTAGTGCTACAATTTGAGGGGTGACCCTGGGGTGCGTTATTAGTTTGACATTGTATGAATGTGCGTTATTAGTTTGACATTGTATGAATGAATATTTATCAAAGATGGTAAACTGTGGTGGATAGCTCACTAGGTTTCTCAGCTACCTGAATCGCTGGTTTTGAACTGCCTATTTTTGCTAGTTTGATTCTTGCCTGATCGGAGGTCAAATCTTCCATTCCAGTTCCATTCCAAGCATTTATGAAGTCGCATTATGGTTCACTCGGGTCACGTAGCATGTTCCATTCTCGCCAAATCAGAGCTCTCAAATCTTATCTCCCACGTCGAATCCCACGTTACATGTTCTATTCTCACCAACTCAGAGCTCTCATATTGTAGTTATCTTGGTTTCAAATTGGAATCCTGTCCTTGTCAAAGATATTATTTAAGTTTTTCAGTAACCAATCTCTTAAAAGGGCAATCAAACATAAGACTTCAAGAACATGAACTTCAATAGGTAAGACTCGCATGATTGTCTGCAACAGGGAAGAATCACGCTTTCTTGATTTTCTGCAATGGGAAGAATCACGCTTTCTTGATTTTTTGCAATAGGTAAGACTGGCACTTTCTTAATTTTTCTGCAACATTAGACTCGCACTTTCTTCATTTCCATATTTGATTCCCTTTTCTAATTCTTTTATTTATTCTCTCTGAATTGAATGTGTTTATTTACAAACTATCCTCACTATGGTAGATTAAGAACAACGGGCCGAGGATTTGGGAAAGATCATGAAATAAATATGGTAGACTATCCAATGTTTTGTATTTCTCTCCATCTTTCATTGAGCGGGCCGAGGATTTGGAAATGGTCATGAAATAAATATGGTAGACTATCCAATGTTTCGTATTTCTCTCCATCTTTCATTGTGCGGGCCGAGGATTTGGGATCGGTCATGAAATAAATATGGTAGACTATCCAATGTTTTGTATTTCTTTCCATCTTTCATTTTTGCAAGGTGCATGCCGTTTCGCATTTTTTATCCAAAAACACCATGGGTGACTAGGGTATATAAAGTGGATAATATGTGGAGATTCAAGCAATTGTTCAAGTTGTTGTGCATTGTTTTTCTGCGTACTTATATATGTCCACTGAAACAAAGTTGATGAAATATAATGCTGCAAAAAACTATTTGGTTATTCAAAGCTTTTTTCCAACAAAAATTCACAACACTGTGTATTGCGGAGTTGCACAACCATATTTTTGTGAGTAAACCCTATACCCATCCTTTTAGTCAATTTTGTTATCTATTGAATCCTTCCACCAATGAGTTGATTGAATTCGAAGTACCGGAAAAATTTGTTCGTGCAACTATACCTACTACAACAATGGAGATCTGGATAGCAAATAGTGTTGAAAAGGTTTCAGGGTCTTATTTTGAATAGTTAATCGTGTTGAAAAGGTTTCAGGGTCTTATTTTGAATAGTTGTATTTGTCTTATGATTCAATTCTGTTTTATTCAAATTCCATATTGAAAAATGTCTTTTCCCTATTTGACTTATGATTTAAAATAGAAAACGATTAGATATTAGCAAATAAAACAATATAATAAGAATAACTGAAATAGAGATAAAATATTTATTTAATAACTTATAAATGAATAATAAAACACGACGGTTCATTGCTGGAGTTAAATAACTATTTATTAACTCTCAAATATACATTTAGAATGTTGGAAAATAAAATAATGAAGAAAATTTACATTAATTTTAATAAAATATTTATTTAAAAACTGTATAAATAAATAATAAACCGCTTTATTTGAAGCTAAATATATTTACAAACAATGACTCTCGACCAAAAATGGCGATTGAAAATTTTAAGATCCATGACTTTGTTCCTTTTGTTGGACATAGATTAAGTGTACATGATAATTTGTTTTAGATTACGGATGGAGGGCATTGGGAAAGTCGGGAAAATGTGGGCTGGTCTTAGGCAGAGACATGATTTGTCCAACCAAGAGGACATGAATTTTCGGTTACCTTCCCTTACGGCAGTAATTGAATTAAGGATTGCAATACATTTATTCTGTCAGCCTTCGTTCCGGCAGTATTTGAATTAAGGATTGCATTGCATTTTAAGTGTAAAGGCACTCGCTGGCTTTGTCAAATAAAGCCAAATAATTTTTTTTTAATGAATTTAATGTTT
>APFE031222768.1:114851-129735 GCA_000404065.3 Pinus taeda
TAATTACAATAAATAATGAGTTTTATTATAAAAATATTCTTTTAATTGTAATTATAGTATTAAAATAAAAGTACTTATAATATTGGTAAAATTTTACGTGAAAATGGAGTCCTCGTAACTTTATTTTCTATCAAATTACCATAAATAATGAGTTTTATAATCACAATAGCTAATGAGTTTTATAATTACAATAAATACTAAATTTTAGTAAGAATATCCTTCTATTGTAATTAGAATTTTATAAATTTATTCCATAAACATTTTGCTCATTGTTTGATATTTTGGAAAGTGAAAATCACTTACTATGTATAGTAATTGTTGTACCCTTTTAAGAATTTCATTATAAATGCCACTCAATCAAGAGATAGTTATATCCAATATGGAAACGAAGATTCCTATCCACAACTATAGAAAAACATAATGATACAAATATTTCTTATATCAATTGCAAGAAATCTTGAATCCCAAATAAAGTTGGCATATTCAAATAGAGTGTGGATAAATTCCAACCATTCAAGTAGGAAAATACTTCAAACACAAGTCTTACCAATGCAAGTACATATGCATCTTTAACCAAAAGACCAAAGGGTCTTCTGGTCAATAATTGCTAGGGATAAAGATATTTTCTATCTCTATATTCCATTCTTAGACCCTTCTCTTTATGTAAGATCCAAAATTCTACTTAGTAGATACTTAGATGTTTTCCATCTCTATAGTGCATTCTTTGACAAGACAGAGTCTGATATAGTGGGTACTCGTGTCATGTCAATGATGCAATTTTTTAGACCCTTCTGTAAGATCCAAAATTCTATTTAGTGGATACTCTTGTAATGTCAATGATGCAATTTTTTAGACCCTCCTCTTTATTTAAAATCCAAAATTCTACTTACACCCTTTGGCAACATTCGGTGATATAGTGGGTACTCGTGTCATGTCAATGATGCAATTTTTTAGACCCTTCTGTAAGATCCAAAATTCTATTTAGTGGATACTCTTGTAATGTCAATGATGCAATTTTTTAGACACTCCTCTTTATTTAAAATCCAAAATTCTACTTACACCCTTTGGCAACATTCGGTGACACTAACAGTTTACTGCTACTCTTTCCTATGTTACCTCCTCATGGCATTTTCTTTGCAACATCTGGTGCAATTGCTAGTTACCAAACGAATAAATAAAACAAAGTTATGTAAATATATAATTTTTATAATATTTTATAAAAATTTTGATTTCTTTTTTTCTTTTTAAAGAATTTAAGATATATACCTATTATAAAGATGTTCAATTAGTAAATTTAATAATAATACTAATAATTAAATCAACTAAAAAATATAATAAAAATTATTAGAATAAATATAAAAAAATATTTTTTTTAAATTCAGCACACTACTTTTATTATTTTTAAAATTTTATGAAAAAAAAAATACCATTTAAAATTAAATTAATAATATCACAATTGTTCATAAATATTAGTAATACTTAATAAAAATAATATTTCTTGAAAAATTCCTCACACTACTTTATTGGTCTAAATTCTATAAACAAAAATAGCAATTTAAATTAAATTAATAATATCACAATTTTGGAAAAAAATATTAAGTAATACTAAGTAAGTATATTGATAAAATATATGTAATTTAAATGTCAACCTAATTATAAAAACAAGAAAGACCTATTTAGTATTTTAGTTTAGATAAATCAATATAAGTAATACTAAGTAATTGTATTGATAAAAACTATGTAATTTAAATGTCAATCTAATTATAAAAACAAGAAACTCCTATTTAATGTTTTCGTTTACATAAATCAATACCATATTGACGTTATGTTTGTTTTCTTTGGGTGGTTTTAAAAAATAATAGCCTCTCATCGCCTAGTTTCATTTTCCAGGGAGTGACATAAATTTGAATATCAGAATAAATAATTCTTTAACTTGAAATAGCCGTGGAAGTAGAAATGTTATATATAGGTTGATTAATGGTAAAAGCTATGCAGTTCCTCACAGAAGTGAGAGAATACTTAGATGGGGTGAGAAATATATATTAATCTTAATAACTATTCCAATCACCATATTCCTTATTTAACCGGCTGAACCCTAACAACCATTAAAGTACGGAGAGTTGATTCGCTGGGATAATAATGGTCTACTATTAGGTCATCATCTACGAAATTAAAACGAGTGAGATGTTCAAGCGGCGGAATCCTAACGACCCTAAAAGTTCGTAGAGTGGATGCCGTTGAGACGTTCGCGGTATTCTAAGTAGATTTTTTTGGTTGGAAAATTATGGAAATTTTTGTGATATTTTAATAAACATTGCTAGATAATTTTATAAGTTTGGGTTATAGTTTTCCAATTCCAATATTTGAAATGTTTTCAAATTTTTTTTATGATATTAAATTTATTTTTATTATCAAAAACTTCATTTAAACATTATTTAAAAAAAAAAATTACTGAAATTCTGACCACTTTTAACTCTCCATATAATTCCTCTACATGGTAGACATATCCTACTTATCCTAGAGGTTTACCCTTCGGATAATTAAAATGGGAGTAGTTGATCAGCGTGTCGTCCAAGGAAGGCATCCGTCTGAACAAGAATTCAAGCCTGCAGAATCTGGCCCCGTGTTTCCTATCGGCATCACTTTAGTTGCAAAAATTGGCAAGTCAGAGTGGGGAGCTATCATTTTGAAAAGATTGTCCTTATCATGTAGACTGATATTAGTAAATAGCAGCCATTTCCATTCAACGATCTCGAATTATTGAATACATCTTTTACAATTAGTGGTATATATATATAGCCATGCATGTAGATTTATAGTTTAGCTAAAAAATAATGTTTTCTTGGTGTGCTTGTAGCATGACTTACATATGGATGACGAGGTTTTTTTTTTCCAAAAGAAAAAAATAGTAACTTTTTATTAAATATATAATGAAAAGTTACAAAATCAGGTGTCCAGAGACATGCCGAAAGCTGCCGCAAGGGCTCAAGTGCTATCGCACCCCACACAACGTTAGCGAACTAACGTGCACAAAGAAAGAGAAGAAGAGAAAAAGAAGTAGAAGAAAGAGGAGAAGGGGAAGAAAAAACTGAAAACCCGCAGAGAGTAGGACTCATGCTTCAAGTTTTTCTCCCCTTTTTCTTTTCGATCTTACGCCACTCTCCCGGAGATGGCTCAATCGAGGCGATGACTATCTGTGTTTCTGTATTCTGAGGGCTAGTTTCTTTGTCTGAATCTGAAGTGTCTGAGAGATGGTGCCGTTTGTTGCCTCCTGAGCTTGGAGCCATGCTGGACTTTTCTGCCTTGTTGTCTAACGGGCTTTCCTTCTGATTTTCCATTTCTTGAGGTATCTCGGTTTTCTCTGCTGGGTTCTCATCCTCTACTGCTTCTGATTCTTCGTCCTCCGAATCTGGGGGTGAAAATTGCCATCCTTTTTTCTACTTCCCCTTCGGCTTTTTTTTATTCTTGACTTCTAGGCATGAACTCTGTAAATGTCCTGTCTGCCTACAGATCCTGCATCTGAAAGCGGTGTTTTCATAATCTAGTACCTGTAGCCAGTTCTGCTGTTTGTAGACCAGTCTTATGTTGTCCGGCAATCCTTTACTTAGATCTACTTCCACGCAGATCCGTGCAAAAGTATAGATCCTTTCGTCGATCCTTTCCAGATCTGTTTTGACGTATTTCCCTATACTGTTCCCAATACCTTCCAGCACTCGTTCATGCCAAAAGTGCAGTGGAAGATTGTATAGTCTAACCCAAACTGGCATTTTGGTTACAGTCATTTTATTTGGATCGAAATCTGGGAACCATGGGGTCACAAACAGCCCCGTTGTTCCCCAGAACCATGGCCCTGTGCTTATGACTGTATCTCTGACTTCCTTGGATGTAAATTTCACTATGAAGAACCCTTTTGAGCAGAGATGGATATCACATTCCATGGTCCATTTGGTGAAGATCCAATGGAATAGATCCAAGGGTTTGGGCCAGAAACTGTTAAAGCGACAGATAAGAGCTTGTGTTTCATAGGCCTCCACAACATCATCAATCCTTGACGAATCTAATTTTAAAGCTGGGGTTTCTTCTGACTGATCAACTATGTATGGCCTTGGCAGGCCGCCGTGGTCTGGAGAGGGCCCTGAGCCGTAGCCTGGAGAGGGCCCTGAATTTCTGTTGCCCTGTAGGATGTTTTTAAAGGATAAACCTCCCTTGGTTTGGTGCAAGGCAGCGGATTTTCTCCCCTTGGCTTCCCCTGAAGAACTTCCCTGTCCATGAGGCTGAGCCCCCCCTCTCAATCTGAAGTTTAGCTTAATAATAGATCCTGGCCTAATCTCATAACTTTCCAGCGATCTACAGTCCTGGAGTGACCACTTGCCACTGACCAGATGTTGGATCTGGGCTGGGTATCCCATTTCTGTCCATATTTTGTGTTTCAACTGCAAAGGTGTGTCTCCTGCATTAACCCATAAAAAACGCGTTTTCCCCTGAGGGGTATTGATCAAAATCTGAAAGCACTTATTTTTTACCTGCTCTGGCTATAGACAGAGATCTAGATCTGGCTCTGTTTTGGGTCATTTTCCTTTGTGCATGTCTGGATCTTTCGAAACCCTGCTCGCACTATGGTTGTAAGCTTCGATCTGCTGCCTGGGATCGTAGGGAACAAGATCGCGTAGATCTAAATCATAACTGCCAGTATTTGGTCCATGCAATGAGAAGGAGAATGGATCTGCAGCATGCAGTCCCCTCCGGCTAGTTTTCATTGTGATCTGGGTTTGTTGTGCCCAGACCCCAAAACGCCTTGCTTCCCGCCGACATCCTTGTTTACCAACAAAACTTGGGATTTCGATTTTCTGCCAAGGGAAAACCTTCCCGCGGGACAACGCAGAGATGTATGCTTCCAGTGAATCCTTCTCCACATATTCTTCTTGCAGGGGCGTATTTCGTTCCCATTCCAGGGAAAATGGTTTCCATTTGTCCAAAAAAGCATCAGAACCACATTCGCCTTGACCTGGGAAAGAAAGGAAAGTAAAAGGCCATATCGTTGTGACCTCCAACAGCTTCTCGGCAACGATATCTGGATACCCATGATCCGGTTCGCACTCAGGGTCAGGGCCAAGTATGGGGGCCGAAGCGGCTGCTGCGCAAATGCAACTCGAGAAAACCCTAGCTATCGCCATCCTTTCCCAGTTCTTGATTTTAATCCAGATACCAAGTCAAATTGTGGAAAATCATATGGATGACGAGGTTGTTCAAAGTAGATTGGATATTTATTGGAGAGATGGGATGGCTTCTTATTAGCACTTATGTATGTTGTGACTTTAATATTCAATATTTTATGCCCAATTTTAACAAATTTAAATAATTTTGTGAGGATTAGATTACATATTTAACCACTCACAAAATTTAATTAAAGACACAATTAAGATAGATACCTTAATTTTTAAGTACAACACAGAGACCTTGCCTAAGATACTTGTCTCCTTCTTCATACTTATTTTCCCTTAAATTAGTCATAAATATTTTTTAAAAATTGTTGTGCGATTTTGAAAATTCATGAGGATGTGGGATAATAAACTTAAATAAATAAAAATAAATTATAAATAAAATGTAAATTTATATTAGAAAATTCTTTTTACCAAAATTATTATAAGAATATATATATATAATTTTTTAAATAGAATATAATGAAGTAATTTTAAGCCAATGAAGAATATTTTAAATTTAGAAAGGATGGGAATAAAATATTGGTTGAACTATAGTACTAAAGGGAGATAGTGTGCATGAAAGAAAAAGAAATGTAACAAATCTCGCCGCCAGATAATAACATCGGGCAGTAATAAAAAATAAATTCTCTATGCATTGTATTTATTAAAATATATTTAATAGTTCGAATATGTATGCATCCCTTTTTATACCATGTGGGTATAAATTAAAATTGCCTGGGTGCATTCCAACCTTGCCTAACCCATTTGGAAAGTTCAATTAACTTCACTCTCCCAAATAATATGCGTTTTTAGCAGGAGCGTATATAAATCCTAACTTATCTATGTTTTCCTTTGTCTGGCTATACACATCGCTCACTTAGGTCAACTAACTAGCCCCTCCATTAGGTCAACTAACTAGCCCCTCCATTACATTGTAGAGAGGACCATGTAGCTCCTTTACACATGGACTGGGGGGCATTCTTAGTACTGTGGACCCTTTTATATCGTTGTTAAAGTAATAGTATTGGATGTTGTGGCATCCCACTTCCCCCTACGCTTTTACCCCACCTGTCCTCCTAAGCTTTTACTCCACCTGTCCTCCATTTGAATTGATGGCTCATGTTTACTGCCTAGCCTAGGCCCCGTTTCACCTGACTGTTGTCTGGTTGCCAGTGCCTCAACGTATGACCAATCTCCACATCACCTCATCCCCTGTGGAAGACATACTGCTGGTCTCATTTCTCAAGGGTTATAAACTCGAGGAAGCATCTACGATGATAACTCATCCGTGTCTGATCAACGAACCCAATCTATTTTCCCCAACCCTAACTACCTCCTGTGCCCTAAGTGCTCCTTCAGTCTCATAATTCTTGTTCTTTTCACTCTTTGACAGTAACATTGTCCCTCCTCCAACACCCCATACACCCGATTGCAACAAGGCTTCTCACAACACTATCCTTGTCTGGTTCTGCGTTGCGCCCCAATGTGGGAAGTCAACACAAATGACTCTCTCGGGTCTAGAAAAATCACCATTCTGGAGTTACAATGGCCCTTTAGTCTTTCCCTATGAACTAATGTGAATTCCAGAGGAATGAGCACCTTCATGGGGTTATTAAGGAGACCATGGTATTCTGCTCTACAACCATTCAACACCAGTGCAGGTAATCCTCTCATTTTCAAATTTGGGTCGATTTGGTTCCAAATTTGGTTTTTTCTTCCAGGTTAAGTGATAATGTTGTTTCTATTGGCTCAAGATTTACGATGCAAAGGTGACGAAAGGCAACACTAGAGGCGACCATCCCCTCTCCCTTGGCCTTCAACCCATTTCGGTTTCAACACTCCATTTTATTCTCTATAATCTCTTTTACCTGGCTTATCATGTGCCCTGTAGACTTTAGTTGGTTGCTTAGAAATCTAATTAGTTGCTCTTCCAATGTTACAGGTGTTCAACTCCAGCCCTTCTACAACCCATATTACCAGGTAAGGGTTTTTGAGTCCTTCAGGCCAGTATGTTTATGTGCATATTCGTAATCTTCTCTTGTGGAAAATTTCCATCATTTCACTAATTGTGATATCTTCTCCTTGCAATGTTTCAGGTATACATGGACCCATGGTTAACTTGGAGGCTTATAGGATGCAAACTTTTATGAAATAATCCTCCTAGATCCCAAACATTGTATTGTACCTGATCATTTCTTTATTTATTATCCCATTCAAGTGTTTTTTTGTTGTTGTTACCTTCCAGTTCCTAGGTTTCCAAAATTTGTTTGAATCTTTCCATTAACCTTATTGATGCACTATTGTACATTCATTTTTCTCCTACTTCCAACTTCCTTTCTTACATCAACGTGCACTCTCTTTGGCACTTTCATCATAAGTTTATGCAACCTCTCTATTTCAACATCCAATCTGGAATTTGGTTTAAATTCATTGTTCTCCCTTCTCAACTTTTTCATCAGAATTTCAGAATTATTATATTGCTCCTCCTCCCCAACATACATCTTTCCACATATGTTTAAAATAATTGAATGTATTCTTCCCCTTTGTCTTAAAACATAAATACTTTTTTCTTTTCTCTAAAATGTGTTGCTATTCTTGCTAACCAAATATTGCATTTTATTTTCATGTGTGCCACTATTGTATGGAAATCTAGGTTGTTCCTCAAAATTAGCATAATTTGCAAACTCTGTGCTGCCAACCCTTATTACTTATATCTCTTGCAACCCTTATTACCCTTATTACTTATATCTCTTGCAACCCTTATTACCTATTCATCAACACTTCCTGCAACCCCATAATCATTTTTAAAATTAAAAGTTAACTCTAGTTCATTAAGTGTTGTAAGCATTATCTCATTGTTAGGAACTTGTGAACATGTTTTAGCTCTAACTATAATCCCTTCTATAGGCTGAGGTCCTCTCACCAACCTTTCCAACAACTCTAAATCTTATTCATGTGTTTTTAAGCATTGCATCTGAATGTTTTTTATTCTCTCCCCTTTGATAGTCTCCACTAGTCAAGTTGTCCCTGTTATATACATCAACAAGTCCATGTAACCGCTTACAACAATTTCATTTATGAATTGTACAAGATCTTCACTCTGATTATCTTTAATAGAAAATTCTACTTCATATCCTCTTGTAGCAAAATTATGATTTTGTCCTTTAGTTATGCTTTTCCAAAACATATTTTTTATCATCTTCATCAATCTTCATGGCTAGTTCAAATGGTTCTCTTTCTTCCTTATATATACAACTTGCAAGCACACCCCAATCATTAACTTTAAAATAATAAGGCTTTGTGGCCTTACTTAATTCCTTAGAAATCAATATATCAGGCTTATTTGAACTTTCTAAATAGTTAATGAGACTTGCAATAAGTCTCTCATTCCCTTCATTCAACTCTTGAGAGATGTCTCCTTGCTCTAGTGTAATAATTTCACCCATAATTCCATTAATTATAATTTTTTCAATATTTCCTTCATCAGGCAACTCTCCATTATCAATAATTGCACGGCATGCATTCATAAACATTTGATTAGTTTTAAAATGATGAGATCCCTCAATCTCATCAATTTCTTCATCCTAACCTTTGCCAAGGATAGTTCCTTATTCAAGTTTACAATAATGAAATTTCATCTCCATTGATTTCTCTCCTCATCCATGAACACAACTTGTGCTTTAGCTTCACATGCAACCTAGGCCACTGCACTTTCTCCTCTAGAATCCATCCACACCTTTGGTATTCCTCACCTTCTTGTAGAAGTTTTATTCGTACATTCAATTGTACTTTTATCTCAACAACTTCTCAATCAACATCCTCTCGAGTCATCCTTCTCAATATGCCATTTCCTTTAGCATATCCATTTCTTCTATTGTGGCTTCTCTTTGAACCCATGATATCACTATTGTAATCGTCTTCCTTCTTCCTTTTTTAACTTTACCTTGTCCACTTGTATACTATCGTCGAGCCTCTATAATAACAAGTTACTCTTTAACATGTTATAACACCTTATTAAGCTATCTTTGAACCTAACCTTTTGTCATTTTTTGTTATATCCTCTAGAATCTCTTGAGCTTCTGTGGTCCTTTTAGGCTTCTGTAGATCTTCACTTCTTATGAGAACATCCACATGTCCTCCCCCTTCCAACCTTAGCTAGAACTTGCAAAGGTTCCTTGCCACAATTATTCAAGAACTTCATTTGTACTTGATTACAGTTCTTCTGTTGTAATCATCCTCATCATTGCTACATGCAATCAACAATTTACCTCACAAATTAGTTAAAAACACAAGACCACTTTACCTCTATGTTTGAGCTCATTCAAAAATGGATATTTCTATTGCAATATTCAATCCTTTTGTTGGCTCTATTGTTGCAAATATTATACTATTATTCCTCATCCAAAGTGTTAAAGGCCATGTTTTCACATCCAACCAATAGGCCTCCTAATGGGATCAGTCAATATCCTATTCCCCATTGTCATCATCTTGTACAAATCCCTAAGCATGGCTCTTTCACTCCCCACAGTTTATGCCTGAAAATGCATCAACTGAGCCAGTTTTAGGACCAACAATACCTCACCTCTTGTTGGACAATGTTCACCTATAGGCTGCTCCATTGTGGCCTCTATTGATCACATATAGGTTTCTTCCCTTTGCACCTGCGTTGGTTTTATAAATTCAGGAAAAAGATAAATTTTGGATACAGAACCTTCCAGAATTTGTTACAACCATTTAGCTTAAATAAAACATTCAGATATTATTGTATCCTACTTTGGAGTTTCCATCCCCTATCCTTTGATCCCATCGTCCCATTAAAGGTGGAGCTAAAACCTTAGATTTGTACTTGGATAATAACACCCAACTTACCCCGCTCCTCTTTATATTTACAACCTTCCATATGCTAGAGGTGGCTTTTGAATAGTAAGTCATTCTACTCTTATGTTGTTATTGTGAAATGTCTCATTTCATGCATTTAGGGTGATTGGAGGTACACATTGTGACAAGGAAAGGATAAGTTAGCGAGGAGGAGCTCTTCTACAAGATCAACATCTATTTATGGTTGTAACTCTCATTCATATTAATGAAAAGAATTCTCAGTTGTCCTATATGTGATGCTGTTATTCCAAGTATTTGGATACCATGTTGATCTATTGAATAGAGTATTGAGATAATATTGCATAGATCTCGTAGTTTCTTGGATTTTGTTATTTGGCTGTGCAGGTTGTAATTTTGGAAATCTAAATAGGACTTGGAGCATTCAAGCTAAAGAAGGATCAATCTTGTGATGGATTCCAGGTAGGCTTCACTCTATCATCTATTTACTTTAAGGAAAACATTGGGTTCCTTGTCTTTTTGTTGTTCAAGATTAGCCACCAAACCCATGGGAGATACTTTTGTCTGCAATCATAAATATCATATAACACAAAGAACATGCCGCTACTTCCTCTCAAAGTAGACAATCCTCTGTATCCTCAAAGGAAATCTTTGTTGTTTGTCTTTTTCCAAAAGCTCAATCCATACAAATATCATGTCCTTCTTAAACTCATTAAAACACTAAAGCTTCACCTTTCATATTTCAACAAATCTAATTGTCTACATGTTTTGAAAGCTCCATCATTATCTAATCTTCCCACCAAGGGATATCTTTCTTTGATACCACTAGATAGCAGGAAAATGTAATTTTCCTATAACTTTAAGTTTCCCTAGTTTTTAGTCTTAGTACTCTATGAATAGTAGGTGCCCATAGACCTTACAATCATTAACCTTCAACTAAATATCAATATGATTCACATCACATTCTTCAATTCCACATAGAATTTACCATATGCTCGACACATGCAAATTTCCATGGACAAGTTCCGACTCATTGTTACGTTGGTATTTGGGGTTTATTTGGTTAGAACTAAATAATTTTCAACTCAACTATGAAATTTAAAGTCCTAGCTACAAGGTATTCCACATATTCTAGCAAAACCTTGACATAGCAACCTCATCCATAAGTCTGACACATCCAATGTTGAATTCATTCCTTTAGCAATTTACTTTTCCACACCTTCACACATGCATCCTTTCCACCAATTCCAATGTCGACACTTGCTTCTTACAATACCATTATAACACACTAAGAACTAATTTAGCACTCATGGTATCAACTTGCATATTGTATTACATAACCTTCAATTGCAATACACAAAGAATCTTCTAACATGAAAAAAAATCTTCTACCACTAAAATTGACTCTAATCTATCATTGAATTGGTACCATTAACTCATGCCATAGTTTAAATCCAATTTATTATCAATTTCAATATTCACACAGAACTGAAACTTTGCTTAATTCTAGATTACACATGAACGTTGTAATTCTTTATTCACAAATACACATGGAATCGTGAATATAAGAATGTTTTGAATCACTTTTATTCAACAAATAATGTAAATATAAATACTAAGAAACATTGTTTCTCTCTATTCACTTTTTATGATCTGATTTCACATTTATTTGGCCATTAGCTTTGCCCATAGGCTGACAATGATTAAATAGAAAGGTACAAGAAAAGTAAATTTTTCTAGATCCATAAATCACTCCCTTATTTATTCGCTAAAGCTAATGATTTATTACATGAAGCTATCATGATTCATTCCATGAAGCTCTCATGATTTATAACCTAAATCTATCATGTTTTTTAAGGTAAATTAGTTTCTTCCTTGTGGAAAAACAATCTCTCCTTTAAATAATTTTTCTAAAAATATTCTATAATAATTAAAGGAACTAAAAATATTTACAAACATTGAAGTCTTTTTTGGAGCTTTAATCTATATTTTTAAAAAATAAGTTCAGATGCTCTTTCATCACCAGAAATATAATAATTGTTGTTAAAATTGACTCCATATTAGATAAATACAAGAATAACCCAGATAACAATTTCTATGATTAAAAAAAAAGTTACTCTATAACTAAGGCTCATATCACTAACCTCACTATTTTTTAAGACAATTTTTTTTTAAAACCGCACAATTCACCATAAGCTTGTACCACTTCTTCATAATACCAAAAATGAATCAAAATGGAAACACTGCTATTGCCATTAGCAAAATCATCGACCAAATGAGATTGTTGCGGTGTAAAATGATGAAAATCCCAGCATAAAGAGTACCAAACAGAACAGTTAAACTGAAAACTGAAAGCTACGGAATGAAGCATCGAAGGCCTTAAATTCAGAATAAAAGTATGATTACGTTTTATAATGTTTCATGTACCAAGGTCCAAGTGTTAATAAAATTTTCGAAAATTAAAGTGGTGTCGATGGACAGTTAGAAAAACACGAATGTTTAGAAAAATGGAGGACGTGTCGGCATGTCTAGAACGGTGCATTTTATTAAGAGCGATTGACATTCGTTCAAATGTCATACACAGCAATTAACATTGTCGTTCTATTTCACATTATAAGAAGGTTCTGCTCAGAAAAGTCGCGGCCAGTTTTCTTACAAAATCGCTGGCGAGTATCCAGGACATCAATTACAAATAGTATATTCAGAGAAAAACGTCAAAACTATATTAATAGAAAAACATCGATATAGTGTCAATATTGAAATTTAATGTTTTATATTTAAATTGTTGAAATTTACCATAATACACTTTCCAATAAACCAGACTATTGTATAATATAAATTTCAATTTAAAATATAGAAATAATTTCAGCATCATCGTGACAACGCTGTTACTCAGCATCTGGTGTAAAATCAACTAGACACTCAACCACACAAAAAGCCAAAAAGTCCACCGTTAGACTGTGCCCTAAACACCGTTGAAAACGTAATTTCAACTGCGCATCAGGTGAAGCAGTGCAGCAGCCTAGCGATTTCAGTGATGAGCGACCTCAGCGATTCAGCGATGAGCGACTTCAGCGATGAGCGATCCACCGATATCGCATCGGTGAAATGGCAGGGGAATTATAAAGTTTTTTGTTGTTGTTTGCGATGAGCGATCGCCGATATCGCTATCGGCGTATCGCTATCGGTGAAACCAAATGTGCAGACTTTACCATGAGCAATGTTGCGACCCGATAACCCAGACCCGACGGGGATTCAACATTTTGTTTAATATTATTTCGGTTCCGCCAGTGGCTCGTTTCATGTTTTTATGTATTTTAGGCATATGTTATAATATATATGATCGGAGGTATCGGCCCATATTGCAATTGGCATATCGCAATCGGGGGAACCAAGGGTGCACAATTTTTCTTATATGCGTGCTATGCGATGAAGCCCGGACCCGATGGATTTCCAAAGCCATATTGAATACTGGTTGAAGTACAGGCCTGCAAAATGAATTCAACGTGAAGTAAAAGTTACATTACCGCCAGTTTTGTCAGTAAAACAATAAATGCAAATTTACTTAGGGTTGGTAAGTTTTGGTGAAGTTTTAATTTTATCATTTTTATTTCAGCAAGAGTATGGGCTCAAGTAAAAGGCAGTAAAACTATTTAATTTTTTTTTTTTTTTACTGAAGCATGGCAAGAAAAACGAATGTAAGTAATTTCCTTTTGGGTAGTCATATATATATGTAATCTTTTTGGTTGATGTAGCAATGGAAAAGAGAGGGACAACAGTGCATGTGAAATGTTCTGAATATGCAAATGAAGGCACGCAGCAGCGTGGGCAAAATTTCTGTGTAATTTCCACATAGTTGTGAAGTGTTATTGCTGAATCCCTCTGCGAGAGAGGAAGATCATAATCTGTAACAGCAATATTTTTTTTAATTATTAGAAATCCTTGGTGTGTATGAACTCTGTCTGCTGCTCAGAAATTTTATTGGTTTTGCGCTGTGTTAAAAAGACCCTGTGGGAGAATAGAGCAGTGTCTCTGTGTACAGCTACTGTTGGTTTTTGGGATTTTAACAAAAAAATCTTCCAACAGTGGTATCAGAGCTTGTTCAGGCTCTTTGAAGACATTCAAAGAAGCTGAAGGAAGGAGTTTTCTGGCTGCAGTGAATCTTCTCCAGCAAAGTGAAGACTCAGTTAAAAAGATCCAGGTATTCCTCAAAGTTTTTTTTGAGTAGCTGCTGAAGAAACAATCGGTTATTTCAATACATAGTCAAGCATTTTATAGAATAAGTTAAGGAGTGCTAGAATGGCCAGCACCAGCACCAACATGGGTATGTTTAATCCTCAATTCCCACAGTTCAATGGGAAAAACTATGACTATTGGGCCATAACCATGAGAGCCCTGTTTGCCTGTCAAGATTTATGGGAATTAGTTCAAGATGGTTTTGAAGAACCAGCAGATGAAAATGAGTTTAATAGATTAACTCAGGCAAAGAAAGATCTATTAAAGAGCAATAGGAAGAAGGATTCAAAAGCCCTTGTATTTTTGTATCAAGAAGTGGACCAGAGTGTGTTTCCAAAGATAGCAGCAGCTAAGACATCCAAAGAAGCATGGCAAACTCTCAAGACAACCTATCAAGGCATGGAGAAAGTGAAGACAACAAAACTACAGTTGCTGAGGAGCGATTTTGAGAATCTGAGTATGAAGGATTCAGATAACATTGACTCATTCTTCACACATGTTATTGGTTTGGTCACACAAATGAGGACTCATGGAGAAGTTCTTGAAGAAAGGAGGATTGTGGAGAAACTATTGAGGGTCCTACCCTCAAAGTTTGATGTGATTGTCACCAC
>APFE031222768.1:131907-150385 GCA_000404065.3 Pinus taeda
CCTATTCATTTCGAAGATGCAATTAAGGATAAGAAATGGATAGAAGCTATGGATGAGGAAATGAATGCCATAGAGAGAAACAAAACATGGGATTTGGTTGAACTACCAAAAGGTAAAGAAGTCACTGGAGTCAAATGGGTTTATAAGACCAAGTGCAATGCTGAAGGCAAGATTGAAAGACACAAGGCAAGGCTGGTTGTCCAAGGGTACAAGCAACAGTATGGGAGAAACTATGAAGAAACTTTCGCACCAGTTGCAAGAATGGAAAATGTGAGAGCAATGCTGTCCATAGCAGCACAAAATGAGTGGAGAGTTTACCAAATGGACGTGAAGTCAGCATTCCTAAATGGAGTGTTAAAGGAGGAAGTCTATATTGGACAGCCTCTAGGCTATGAGAAGAAAGGCCAAGAACACAAAGTATGCAGATTGAAGAAAGATCTTTATGGGCTGAAGCAAGCGCCAAGAGCGTGGTACAGTAGGATAGATCTCTATCTACTGGAAACTGAGTTTGACAAATGTGAGGGAGAACCCACCGTCTACATAAAAGAAAAGGATGGTAAGATTTTAATTGTTGTGTTATATGTAGATGATGTGAATTTTACAGGTAATGATGACTACCTCATTAAAATTTCAAATCAGTCATGAAAGAAGAATTTGAAATGACTGACATGGGTTTGCTGAGATACTTCTTAGGAATAGAAGTAGATCAAAATGAAAATGGAATTTTTATCTCTCAAGCGAGATATGTAAATGAAGTGTTGGGCAGATTTAATATGCAAGAGTGCAAGGCAGCGATCACTCCCATGGTAATGGGATTAAAACTTAGCAAAGAGGATAGCAGCAAGGATTTTGATCCTAGCTTATATAAGAGCATAGTTGGCAGCCTCATGTATTTAATAGCAACTAGGCCAGATATAATGTTTGTTGTTAGTTTAATTTCCAGATTCATGGAGAGGCCAAAAGAAGCACATTGGCAAGTAGCAAAAAGAATTCTGAGGTATGTCAAAGGGACTAAAAGATTTGGCATCTTATATACTGTCTCAAGATGTTTAGATTTAGTTGGCTACACCGATAGTGATTGGGCTGGAAGTATAGATGACCGGAAAAGCACTTCTGGTTATGTTTTTCACATGGGTTCAGGAGCCATTTCATGGGCTTCTAAGAGGTAGTCCATTGTAGCATTGTCTACAGCAGAGGCTGAATATGTGGCAGCTACAACAGCAGCATGCCAAGCAGTGTGGATGAGAAGAATGTTGAGGAGTTTAGGCCGAGAGCAGGCAAAAGCAACAATGATTTTTTGTGACAATAGCTCAGCTATTGCATTATCAAAGAATTCAGTGTTTCATAAGAGAATGAAACACATCGACACAAGGTTTCATTATATCAGAGAATTGGTAAGCAATGGAGAAATCAATTTACAACATTGCAGCACTCAAGAACAGGTAGCAGATATTCTAACAAAGCCATTGGATCAGAAAAGCTTTGAATTTTTGAGGAAATGTTTGGGTATGATTGAATGCCCAGCAGTTGAAATTAAAGGGGAGTGTTGAAAACATAATTTCAACTACGCATCAGGTGAAGCAGTGCAGCAGCATAGCGACTTCAGCGATGAGCGACCTCAGCGATTCAGCGATGAGCGACTTCAGCGATGAGTGACCTCAGCGATTCAGCGATGAGCGATCCACCGATATCGCATCGGCGAAATGGCAGGGGAATTATAAAGTTTTTTGTTGTTGTTTGCGATGAGCGATCGCCAACATCGCTATCGGCATATTGCTATCGGTGAAACCAAATTGGCAGACTTTACCATGAGCAATGTTGCGACACGATAACCTGGACACGACGGGGATTCAACAGTTTGTTTAATATTATTTCGGTTCTGCCAGTGGCTCGTTTCATGTTTTTATGTATTTTAGGCATGCGTTATAATATATATGATCGGAGGTATCGACCCATATTGCGATTGGCATATCGCAATCGGGGGAACCAAGGGTGCACAATTTTTCTTATATGCGTGCTATGCGATGAAGCCCAGACCCGATGGATTTCCAAAGCCATATTGAATACTAGTTGAAGTACAGGCCTGCAAAATGAATTCAACGTGAAGTAAAAGTTACATTACCGCCAGTTTTTTCAGTAAAACAGTAAATGAAAATTTACTGAGGGTTGGTAAGTTTTGGTGAAGTTTTAATTTTATCATTTTTATTTCAGCGGGAGTATGGGCTCAAGTAAAAGCCAGTAAAACCATTTAATTTTTATTGTTTTTTTACGGAAGCACGGCAAGAAAAACCGATGTAAGTAATTTCCTTTTGGGTAGTCATATATATATGTAATCTTTTTGGTTGATGTAGCAATGGAAAAGAGAGGCACAACAGTGCATGTGAAATGTTCTGAATATGAAAATGAAGGCACGCAGTAGCGTGAGCAAAATTCCTGTGTAATTTCCACACAGTTGTGAAGTGTTATTGGTGAATCCCTTTGTGAGAAAGGAAGATCATAATCTGTAACAGTAATATTTTTTTTAATTAATAGAAATCCTTGGTGTGTATGAACTCTGTCTGCTGCTCAGAAATTTTATTGGTTTCCGCTGTGTTAAAAAGGCCCTGTGGGAGAACAGAGCAATGTCTCTGTGTACAGCTAATTTTATTGGTTTCCGCTGTGTTAAAAAGACCCTGTGGGAGAACAGAGCAGTGTCTCTGTGTACAACTACTGTTTGTTTTTGGGATTTTAACAGAAAAATCTTCCAACAAACACATCAAGACGGTGGTGTTTAAGGTAGGTGTAGAACCCCTGACAATAAATAGTTCTATCCTCTGAGAGTTGAAAAGGTCCCAGGTCACTAGCTACGGATTTAAGCTCAAAACCCTATTAGTCATGAATGCTTCAAGACAGATTAGCAGCCTGAGCTGGGGATTTCTAAGGGACTTGTCACGTCTCTATAAGCTAGATAACTTGCAATTCTTTTTACTACATTAGGGGCTTGTCACGTCTCTATAAGCTACATAGAGAAAATTGAAATGAAGATTGACCTTCTGTAAAATTTCTCACTCTATTCGACCTAGGGTTGAGGCAAGATAATTTACTGCAACGAATGTGGGGAATGAGCTATCCGATCTCAGTAGATTCACTTCGCTTGATAGTTCCACGGCTCTGTTGTCCATTACTATGGCCTCTCCAGAGTTCTCAGTAGACGTGTCCTTTATCGAATGAAGAACAAGGCAGATTAATCAGCAGCCGAGCAGAAGAGACGGGGGACTAAGCAGCAGACGATCACAGTCACAACGCATTTCATCAAAGAGGACGATATTACTGGTGAGCACATTACTGCTTCATCGTGCCAAGGTGAATAGATAATACCCTGAATCTTATGTCAACCACTGAAGTTTCTGGCATAACTTCTGAATGTTTTGTGCTTAGATATGGTCAATATAATTTGTAAATCATGCATATCTCCATTGCATCGTCAAATGGAAATGATACACAATCTGGAAGAAATTCAGATGAAATTTAAAATCTTCGTAATATGTCAGTTATCGGAAGGAATCAAATGAAGAAAGAAAAAATAAGCCACAGAGGAAACCAAATAGGTTTATTTATGGTAGCCCCAACATAGACTTGAATCAGATGTCTTTTGTTAATTAATTTTCAACAGAGGCAAAAAGCCTCAATCTGTTTGTGCGGTAAGCTATGTAAATATAAGGTTGCAGAGATCCCTATTATCCGCAGAAGCAAAGCATTGTGTAGCTCGGAGTTCCCAGATGTGTTTTTTGGGTGCATTCCATAAATAATTTCCTTTTTGACGGGGGAGGAGGTGAGCTGTGTGATTTTATTTACCCTGTTTAAATGATTATAGCTTAGCTTGCTCAATCTTTGCTAAATGGCCTTTTCTTAAATGTTATTGTAACCAATGGTAGAAGAGATGCAACTGTGTAACCCTAAGTTACTAAAAATGAAATGTCATCCCCTTTTTTCAATACAAGCTACTAACATAGATGTATTTTTCTGGTTTTAAGACATGAGGTTCTTTCTGAAACACCATGAAATGGATAAGAGTATTAATGGAATAATATGGAGAACATAGATGATTATAGCTAGATTAAGGGTGTCGATGATCTTGAGGTTCTACGGATTCATATAAAGTGATCCTTTAGAATATTTCTTTTCACCATCTGGAACATTTCGCAACGGACTATCAATTTGTTTACAAAGTATCAGCACAAACATGAAAACACAAGAACCTCCTCTCTAAACCTAACAACCCTAAGCTTATTCATATCACTTTCTAGGAGTGGTTTTCAGAAAATTATTTCAGAGGAAATAAGCGGTAATCAAAATTCAAATGCTGCTTAAAACCTCTAAAGAAAATCAGTTAAACAGAAAGGAGTCGATTTGCACAACTTGCATCCTTCTCGGGTAATGTGTGTGTAAGATGAAAGATTCTTGATGTTTTGCTGGTTTTATGCAGAAGTACCAAGCATCATCACGCTACCTCAGCATCAACAACGAATTGGACAAGCTGAGATGAACTTTAAGAGAAAGGAACTGAATCCACCGAATCCCCCTCAAAAGAGACATTATAGAGGTGTAAGGGGAAGACTGTGGGGCAAATGGGCTGCAGAAATTCGAGATACAAAGAAGGCAGCTCGAGTATAGCTAGGCACATTTGAGAGTGTAGAAGATGCTGGTAGAGCATACGACGATGCTACTTTAAAGTTTCGAGGGTCAAAGGCGAAATTGAACTTCCCCATAAGAATCAATCCCGGTATGAACATCACAAAGCAAGAAACCGCAGTAGTGTTGAAACATTAATTCCACCTGCCGTGCGGGAGCATTAAACGGCAACGCAAAACCACTTATTCCAGAAAACCACTTCAGAAAACCACAGTACATTTCGCACCGGTTTTGGCAAAAAGTTGTTTCTGTCGGAGGGCCTCCGAACACCTCGACTTGCTGCCACGCGTCCAGTGTACGGACACAAAACCACCCACTCCCCGGAAGCTAAAGTTTGATTGTTTTGTGAGAGGTTGGTGTGCGAATTGCGTCCGATGAGGTCAACGGACAAGCATCTTCAACAACCTGCCAGAAAGTTAATTTTACTTTTATCGCATGTTTTATTTAATGCATTAAATGAATGTGTCATTGTCTTAGGTAAAACATTATGTTTTCATACGACATGTATGGGCACGAATAAAAGAGTGGTATGGGCAAGTCAACACCATTTTTTTTAATGCTTTTGGTATATGTTTTATGTGTGTTGAATTTAGTGTTTTATCATTGCACACGGGTGGAGAAGTATTTTTGGTTCGCGGCAGTGAATAGAAAACCAGGGGAAGCAGAGAGAAAAACTAATCCACAGCAGTGGGGAACCAGAGCAGGGTTGTGAAATCAGAGTGTTGATCAATTTTCAAATAAAGACATTTTGAAATACGCAGCAGCGTGAGAAATTAATTTTGTAATGGCTTCTGTGCTGGAGATTTTGAAACATGCAGGGAACGCATAATGAAATTTTTTTTGGGTATTACAACAGCATATGAAAAATTGCTTTTTACATCAGTAAATCAATGTAAGAATTTTTATTTCTACAACAGTAAATGTAAAAGCTCTTTTACAGCAGTAAATGTGAATGAAGATTTTACACAGCAGTGTAAAAATCATTTGTGACAGAGGCAGAGTAATTTTGTTTTTAGTAAAAGTTTTTAGTGAATCCCTCTGAGAGAGAGGAAGAGATATGTATGCTTTTTATTAATGAATATAAAGGTTTTATTGGTGTAAAAAAAAAGCTCTGTTCTCAGAAATAGTATTTGCTTCCCTGTGCAAAAGATCCTGAGGAGAAAAATAGAGCATTGCTCTGTATTCAGTCAATTGTTTGTTTTTGGGATTTTACCAGAAAAATCCCCAATAGTGGTATCAGAGCAGATCCAGGCTCTTTGAAGGTGTAAAGATGCTGAAGGAAGGTTCGTTTTGTTGCAGCAGTAAATCTTCTCCAGCAAAGTGAAGTCTCAAGCAAAAGGATTCAGGTATTCCTCAAAGTTTTTTTTTTGTCACTATTGAAGAAACAGTCAGTATTTTAAATACACAGTCAAGGAATTAGAAGCATGGTTAAAGTGTGCTAGAATGGCCAGCACAAGGACTAGTATGGGTATGTTTAATCCTCAATTCCCACAGTTTAATGGGAAAAACTATGACTACTGGGCAATAACCATGAAAGCCCTATTTGCCTGTCAAGATTTATGGGAATTAGTTCAAGATGGATTTGAAGAACCAGCAGATGAAAATGAGTTCAATAGTTTAACTCAGGCAGAGAAAGATCTATTAAAGAGCAATAGGAAGAAGGATTCGAAAGCCCTTGTATTTTTGTATCAAGCAGTGGACCAGAGTGTGTTTCCAAGGATAGCAGCAGCTAAGACATCCAAAGAAGCATGGAAAACCCTCAAGACAGCCTATCAAGGCATGGAGAAAGTGAAGACAGCAAAGCTACAGTTGCTGAGGAGAGACTTTGAGAATCTGAACATGAAAGAGTCAGACAATATTGACTCATTCTTCACACATGTGATTGGATTGGTCACCCAGATGAGGACTCATGGAGAAGTTCTTGAAGAAAGGAGGATTGTGGAGAAACTTTTGAGGGTCCTACCCTCAAAGTTTGATGTGATTGTCACCACCATAGAAGAGACAAAGGATCTCTCAAACCTTTCAGTTGATGAACTCCATGCATCATTGATAAAAACTCATCTCTAGAGCAAGCCTTCAAGACCCAGATGTCCTTTGGAAGAGGTAGAGGTCAAGGCAGAGGAAACAAGAGAGGAAGAGGCAGAAGTCAAAACAGAGGTGGAAGGAACAGCCCAGCAAATACTCAAGGAAGAGGCAGCAATCCAAATCAGAACCAAGGCCAAGGCAACACCCAACAAAGAGGACAACATCATGCTCAAGGACAAAGGTATGAAAAATCCAATGTCCAATGTTATTACTGCAAAACATATGGGCACTATGCCAGTGAATGTAGGAAGAAACAACATGATATGGGTAATAGACCAAATGTCAATGTCACTAGAGAAAATATCAGCCAAAATAATTTCTTATTAGCTTGTAACATGGCTGAAACAAACAGTGAAGACATATGGTTTTTAGACTCAAGTTGCAGCAACCATATGACAGGAAACATAGCCCTGTTTTCTGCCTTAGATCAAAATATGAAATCAGAAGTCACACTTGGGACTGATAGCAAAATTTCTATTATGGGAAAAGGACAAGTCAAAATATTTACAAAGAAGGGTGAAAAGAAAACCATAGAAGATGTCTATTATGTCCCTGGAATGAGGTGTAACCTCTTGAGTATTGGACAGCTTGTCCATAAGGGGTAAAATGTTTTTTTTAAGAATGATGTATGCACCATCATGGATATAGCACCCAGCAAAAGATGTATTGTTGAAGTGAAGATGATAAGGAACAGGATGTTCCCTCTCAGAATAAGGGCAGATTTGAAAAACAAAGAAGTAATTGTAGCAGTTACCCAAGAGGCTTTCCAAAGTGTGCCAAAGGATGAAAAATGGTTGTGGCACTTGAGATTTGGACATCTCAACTTTGGAGGTCTTAACTTGTTGAGTAGAAAAGGGATGGTAAAAGGATTACCATTGATAGAGAAACCAGACAGCCTTTGTGAAGGTTGTATCTTGGGGAAACAACATAGAGAAAGTTTTCCATCAGGGAAAAGCATAAGGGCAAAGGCACCCTTAGAGATTGTCCACTCAGATATATGTGGACCGATGCAAACTCCATATTTAGCAGGCAGCCAATATTTTCTAACTTTCATTGATGATTTTAGAAGAAAAACTTGGGTCTGTTTCCTTAAGAACAAAAGTGAAGTGTTTGAAAAATTCCGAAATTTCAAAGCACTTGTGGAAAATCAAAGCGGGCTGCATATCAAAGTTTTAAGAACTGACAGAGGAGGTGAGTATATCTCCAAGGAATTCCTACGGTTTTGTAGAGAAAATGAAATTCATAAGCAATTCACAGCTAGGTACACCCCACAGCAAAATGGAGTTGCTGAAAGGAAGAATAGGAACATCATGGATATGGCGAGGAGCATGTTGAAGGCAAAGCATTTGGCAAATGATTATTGGGCTGAAGCAGTAAATTGTGCAGCATATATTTTGAACAGGTGTCCTACAAAAGCAGTGATGAATAAAGTGCCGGAAGAAGCATGGAGTGGGAGAAAGCAAGGAGTCACCCACGTGAAAGTTTTTGGATGTGTGGCTTATGCACACATTCCATATCAGCTAAGGAGGAAGTTAGACAGCAAAGGGGAGAAATGTCTTTTTATTGGATACAATGAGGAATCCAAAGCTTACAGGTTGTATATCCCATCTACCAAGAAGTTTTTTGTGAGCAGAGATGTTCAATTTATTGAGGAGGAAGCTTGGGATGGAAGCATAGAGAAAACAGTTAATGTTAAAAACTGTTTGTCTCGTGATGATGATGAGGAGTTCGCTGAAACATATTCCCAAACAGCAGTACCAACAACAGAACAGCAAGAGACACCCTTGAGAAAAAATGTAAGTGCTTCTCCAAGCACACCTCAAGGAGGAAATTCAAGTGCTTCTTCAAGCACTTATACACCAAATGAAAGAGGTAAGAAGTTCAGAAATTTAAATGACATTTATGAGCAAGAAGTAGCAAATGAAGGTATGAATTCTTTATTTGCTTTATATTGTCATGTTGAATACCCTATTCATTTCGAAGATGTAATTAAGGATAAGAATGGATAGAAGCTATGGATGAGGAGATCAATGCCATAGAGAGAAACAAGACATGGGATTTGGTTGAGCTACCAAAAGGTAAAGAAGTCATTGGAGTTAAATGGGTCTACAAGACCAAGAGCAATGCTGAAAGAAAAATTGAAAGGCACAAGCCAAGGCTGGTTGTCAAAGGGTACAAGCAGTAGTATGGGAGAGATTATGAAGAGACTTTCGCACCGGTTGCAAGAATGGAAACCGTGAGAGCAATGCTGTCCATAGCAGCTCAAAACAAGTGGAAAGTTTACCAAATGGACGTGAAGTCAGCATTCCTAAATGGAGTATTAATGGAAGAGGTTTACATTGAACAATCTCTAGGATATGAGAAGAAAGCTGAAGAGCACAAAGTGTGCAGATTGAAGAAAGCTCTTTATGGGCTGAAGCAAGCACCAAGAGCATGGTACAGTAGGATAGATTCCTATCTACTGGAAAATGAATTTGACAAATGTGAGGGAGAACCCACCGTCTACATCAAAGAAAAGGATGGTAAGATTTTAATTGTAGTGTTGTATGTTGATGATGTGATTTTTACAGGTAATGATGACTACCTCATTGAAAATTTTAAATCAGTCATGAAAAAAGAATTTGAGATGACTGACATGGGTTTGCTGAGATACTTCTTAGGAATAGAAGTAGATCAAAATGAAAATGGAATCTTTATCTCTCAAGAAAGATATGTAAATGAAGTGTTGGAAAGATTCCACATGAAAGATTGCAAGGCAGCAATCACTCCCACAGTAATGGGATTAAAACTCAGCAAAGAGGACAGCAGCAAGGATTTTGATCCTAGTCTATACAAGAGCATAGTTGGCAGCCTCATGTATTTGACTGCAACTAGGCCAGATATAATGTATGCTGTTAGTCTAATTTCCAGATTCATGGAGAGGCCAAAAGAAGCACATTGGCATGCAGCAAAAAGGATTCTGAGGTATGTTAAAGGTACTAAAAGGTTTGGGATTTTATATACTATCTCAGAATGTTCATATTTAGTTGGATACACTGACAGTGATTGGGCTGGAAGTGTAGATGACTGGAAAAGCACATCCGGTTATGTTTTTCGCATGAGTTCAAGAGCCATTTCATGGGCTTCCAAGAAACAACCAATTGTGGCATTGTCCACAACAGAAGCAGAGTACGTGGCAGCTACAATAGTAGCATGCCAAGCAGTTTGGATGAGAATGATGTTAAGAAGCTTAGGCCAAGAGCAGGCAATAGGAACTGTAATTTATTGTGACAACAGTTCTGCTATTGCATTATCCAAAAATTCTATGTTTCATAAGAGAACGAAACACATTGACACAAGGTTTCATTATATCAGAGAGTTGGTAAATAATGGAGAAATTGTCTTAGTACATTGCAAAACTCAGGAGCAGGTTGCAGACATTCTAACCAAGCCTTTGGGACAGAAAAGTTTTGAGTTTTTGAGGAAATGTCTGGGTATGACTGATAAACCAGCAGTTGAAACTAAAGGGGAGTGTTGAAATATTATTTTCAACTGCAGGGGTTGTCCTTTGCCATACCCCTGTACTGTTGAAATCAACTGCCATACCTCTACATTGATGATTTTGCCAGTAAACAGCCGCAGCTCCAGTCCTTTCCTAAATCAGTGATTACACAACAATTTATTACGCCATGGCTGTCTCTCACGAAATGATGGTAATTAATTGCTGTGTAGAGATAGAGTTCTCTCTGTTATGCACAGCAGTGCAGAAGTTTTTTTTTTGTATATAGCAGCGTGAGTATATGCATGAAATTTACAGACAGGAGTGTAAAATGTTTCAAGGAAGAAACAGAGTGTTTACAACAGCGTTTTGAACAGAAACAGAGAGTGTTTACAACAGAGTTCTGAACAGAAACAGAGTGTTTTGTAACAGCACAACAGTGCTTAAACACCTGCAATTTTCTGAGATAAAGGAAGTTGTTTTACTGTATCAGTTGTTTTATTATATTAGTTGTTTTACTGAATATAAGTTAAAGTTTCAGTTACTGTTTCACCAGTTTCTGTGTTGCTGAGTATTACTCTGTTTTCCAGTTTTTATTTTAAATTATCAGAAATTTCCTGTTGCTGTAACACCACGATCAGCGTTGCTGCAACACCAAGTCCTGTTGCCGCAACACCATTTCCAGTAAGCAGTTTTCTGTTTTTTCTGTGTTAACAGAAATCAAGTATTATTTCGAGTTGCTGCAACACCGAATCTTGTTGCTGCAACGCCGAATCCTGTTGATGCAACACCAATTCCAGAAAACGAAATTTTCAGTTTTCTGTGCAGAAAGAGAGCAAAAACATAGCATTTTTTTGTGTTGTCTGTTTGTTAAGGAATTAAGCAGAAAATTCCAACAGTGCACCACCACTTCCCAATTTTCAAGATGAATTTTCCACAGTGGGTTGGAGGGGTGAAAAGGTGTCATGCTATGACCAAATTTTCAGCCTTACCAATGCGCATGACCCTAGCTACGTGACCATGGCCTTTTCTTTGACATGTATGTTCCGGTTTGTGCCTTACCAGTGCACGGCCCTCTCCTTTTTCTGGAAGGCTAGTTTGAGTTTGCGCTATAGAAATCGGTGCCCTTAGGCTAGTCTGAAGACTAAGATGACTGACAAAGTGAATTTGGCAGTTGCTTTGATCGCATGCCAAACCCATTAGGAAAATATGATCCCTTTTGAAATTAGTTATAGGTGTGGTGATCTGTAACAACCTTCCACCGCAACATTCTCCACCACCTATAATGATCCAATGATATAAAATCTTCTAATCATCTAGCATATAGGGTCTATGTTCTACAAATTGACACAGTAGCCTTATTTTCAAAGAGGAATTCCTTACACATAATTATTATTTTGGATTGATAATAAATGTAGGATTGAACTACTTCCTGGTGCCATGATCTTATTATCTATTTAAATTATTTTTCCACTGTTTTCTCAAACATACACAAATTTTATTTAGTGATTCATTCTTAGCATTGTTCAGCCACATTTTGTCACTAACTCAATGTGATTGGATTTTTTTATATTGTTTTGGTGTAGCCGAAGTCTTATGGTTTAACCACACTCTTAATGACAAACATCCTTCAAAATATAAAGTTACCATAGTTAATTTATAAGTAACCTTTTGAGATGCTTTTCTGTTATGTCATAATTTCTATAAAATATTTTAATTTATATGTATTACTAGAAATTGTACCACATATGTTGCAAAGGGAATGCCGTAAGGTAGCAACATATGAAAGAGTTGTATAGAAGAAAGAAATATGTGCAACTATTTTTCTAAAAACTATGTCAATTCCTACATGAGGTATGGATTAGTCCCATCAATTGTTTTTTTATTGTTATTTGGTGAATGCTATAGGTTCGTACTGGGTGTTAACAATTATTAGATTCAAGGAAACCTTTCAAAGGCATACGAGTACTATGAAAAATCCATACTTGCAAGCCCTGAAGATGGGGAAGTACTTGCTCTATATGAAAAAATAATGTGGAAAGTTCACAAAGATGTTGTCATGCCAAGTCTTATTTTGATCAAGTTGTGTAGGTGAATGTTGATGACTCATGAGCAAGTTATATTCCTTTATTTCCCTCTGGTTATGGAAAATTTAGATTTTAATTGCATTAGGGGTATGCTTGGGCATGACTCATGAGAAAGTTTTATTTCTTGCTTCATGCCAAGTCTTCATTTGATCAAGCTGTGTAGGTGAATCTTGATTACTCATGAGCAAGTTCTATTACTTGTTTTCCCTCTATTATGGGAAATCTAGATTTTAATTGCATTAGGGGTATGATTGGGCATGACTCATTAGAAAATTCTATTCTTTGCTCGCCCTCCATTATGACAAATCTAGATTCTAGATTTTAATTACATCAAGGGTATGATTGGGCGTGATCCATGAGCAAGTTCTATTCCTTGATTGCCCTTTGTTATGACAAATGTAGATTTTGTTTGCATTAATAGTATGATTGGTCTTGATAATCTGAAACTAGATAATTTGGGTAACGAGTTGGGGTTGCTTGTTTGGAAACTTTTTTCTTGCCTCTTGTGGCACTTTCTATGGGATTTTGAAGAAGGTGAAGAAGAGAGCGCAAATTATGAGATGAAGCAAGGGACAGTTAGCTCCATGATCACCTATAACTCTGCAATAGTGGCAATTTGAAACATTAGGAACTAGTTGCATCTTATGTAATTAGTTATTTATGTTAAGGACATGTTTGTACAGTTACCTTCATATTGAGGCACAGAGGAATGGAAAGAGACACCAAGGGAAAGCTCTCAAGGAGGCAAGAGAATGGATACTAGGAAATGAGTTGTTAGAAGCTTTTGTGATTGTTGAAAGAGACGAGTCACAACAAAATTTTTGTTCTAAAATACACTTTGCTTGACACTTGAGGTTGAAGATGTAAATGCAAGTCGAGTAAGTTCTGAGACATGTTTATTTTATATGACAAGCCCTGTAATTTTGTTCTTCAATCGTAGTGTTGAAACTAAATTATGTGATATTCCTGATGGCCAAGCATAATTCTCGAAACTGATCCTAAAGGTTAAACATTATGATTACATTACATATCAACATGAGCATGTTGTTTACCTATTAATTGAGTATAGTAGCAAGTATCCATTGTGTTTATAAATTAGCTAGAAGTTTGAGTATTTTCCTCGTAGTGTTGAATTAACAATGAATGTTTTACCTCAAATTTTGCTTTGAGATGTGGAAGCTATCCATTTCATGGTTTTCCATCAAAATATTGTATATCTCTTTGTAATGGATCACTCGTTATTTCATTCATAAAATCCAAGAGAGATTGTCAATCATCACGAAATGAATGCGGAGAGGAGGATACAAAGAAGGGAAAAATGAAGAAGAAAAAGAGGATACGAGGAGGTGAAGCAATCCATTTCAGGGTTTTCCATCAAAACATTGTATATGTCTTTGTAATGGATCACCCGTTATTTCATTCATAAAATCCAAGAGAGATTGTCAATCACCATGAAATAAATGCTGAGAGGAGGATACAAAGAAGGGAAAATGAAGAAGAATAAGAGGATATGAAGAGGCAAAGAAAAACAGAGGAATGACATACCACTATTAAACTATTTGGTATGTAAACAACCCTCAAGATACTGTTAATTCCACAACACACTATTGCTTGATTAAAAAAGTAGGCCCTTGGAAAATTTAATCAGTGAGAAAAACATCTAATTTCAAAATGGATACTAGAGAACAATAGACACACATGAAATAGTACAATAATATCAAATCTATATACAATAATATATTTGAAAAGTATGATCTATAAACCAATAATTTCTGAATTTCATAATAACCATGACAATAGAAACATGAATAACATGATAATCCAAAAAAAAGTTGAACTTATTGCCTATCTTACCTAGTTGGGGACAAATTACACTTAAAAATCATTCTAATCATTCTCTAATACATGTCTTGTAGATGTTCGATGAACATTTCCCAAATAATGGTTTCATGACCCTAAAAATTCTTGTTTGTAATTGCCCAAATAATGGTTTCATGGCCCTACAAATTCTTGTTTATCATAATCAATGGTAATGCCTATCTAACTCAGTTGAGGACAAATTACGCTTAGAAAATAGTTCCAATCGTTCACTAATGTCTGTCATGTGGATGTCCAATGAACATTACCCAAATAATGGCTTAGAAAATTGTTCTAATTATTCTCTAGAATCTCCAATCTGCAAGACACAACTGTGTTAAATGGCCCCACTCCACAGCATAGATGTCGTGTTTTAAAAACATGCAACCAAAGCCTCATCCGATATTGAATTTAGTCAATTCACAAGCCAATCCACGCTAATAACGTTTTTTTAAAATTGCACTGGTTTTTCAAATATCTCTAAATTTTACTATTCTCATGTTGAATTAAATTTAATACTAAATTATAAGTGTTAGCAAGCAGGATCATTGCTCCGCCTAACTTTTTTATTGAAGTGATTGACGAGCAGCCTAAGACCATCATTAAATGCCACTACCAGCTGGCCCCACTCCACAACATAGATGTCATGTTTTAAAAACATGCAACCAAAGCCTCATCCGATATTGAATTTAGTCAATTCACAAGCCAATCCACGCTTATAATGTTTTTTAAATTTGCACTGGTTTTTCAAATATCTCTAAATTTTACTATTGCCTTGTTGAATTAAATTTAATACTAAATTATAAGTGTTAGCAAGCAGGATCATTGCTCCGTCTAACTTTTTTATTGAAGTGATTGATGAGCATTGCTCCGTCTAACTTTTTTATTGAAGTGATTGATGAGCAGCCTAAGACCATCATTAAATGCCACTACCAGCTGATTTGTAGTTTGCAGACATCCACCATTATATGTTTTCACTCGAGTGAGCCATGAATTTGGAGTATACCCCACAACATGGATGCTTATTACAATGAATTTGTTTGCCCTCTTATTTAAGAGACTCTACAACATCCACCACAAAGAAGAGGATAACCCGAAATTTAACATAATGGAACAATCGGCCATAATGGAACAAAATCATGAGCGATCTGTATGTACCAATATAAGAATTTCCCCAGAGCTTGGCCATAAGAGAAGAAGATCTAGAAGTGATGGAGGCCCATTAGTGTTGTTGGAAGTTAGAAATGGTGCGGGAACAGAAGAAACAGGTGATCACCGTCTCCACTGAAATCTGGAAGTTCAACAAGCACATGCAATCTTAACTGATTAAAATTCTACATATACTTCAGTATAAAATTAATGTGATGTTTTCCCATTTAAAGAAGTCCACATGTACTCAGTCCCACCCACCCTCGATGGAAAACTCTCCTCTCCCCCTAAGATAAAGCAAGGAAAAAGTGACCATATTTTGAAGTTTCATTTTCCATGTATTTTATTGAAACAACAAAAAGCTTAAAAAACATAAACACAGAAAAGAAATCAACAAACTAAAAGAAAACCAAAAAAATAAGAAAATTAACATGGCCCTCAGCGTATCAACAACTGCCAAGAACTAAATAAAACAAAATTACACTATAGGACAATTTCATATACAACTAAGAATAAAAAAACACTAATGATGTAACACGCTTTACACACTATCCATAAATAATTTCATTTACTATCTTAATAAATAATTAATAAACAGTGTGTGCAAACTGTTGTGATGGAATGAAAATGACGTGAACTATTAAATGGACAAATTGAAAATGGGAAGGAACACTCTGTGAGAGATGTTATTTTGGCCAAGATGGAGAAATAAGGCCCAGTCAAATGTATGGAGGTGCCCAAATATATGGAGAATGAAAAACCGACCAACCTGCTGGGAAGTGTGATATGCCAATGCATTAACAATGGCACTGGTGTGCCCTACCCAATCACCCTCGTGCACCATGCTTCTCTTATAAGACGTTCTCGTCGTCATTACTTTTCAGATATGTTTTTTTCTTCTTGGTAACGAGTATCGAGATTTCTGGTATTTTATATTCTATCTAGTTATCGGTGGAGACGGTGATCCAGAAGAAACACGTAATCCAGATTTCGATGGAGACGATGCAACTCCAGTCGAAGATGGCGACAGAGCAAAAGAAGAAGACGGTGAAGGAGATGAGGAAAAAGCTCTCCGAACAGAAAAATAGCTGCAATAGGCACCTAGGTAGTTGCTATAACGAATTTCCACTCCAGTTGATGATGGTGACACAGCAGAAGAAGTGGGAGATAGAGAAGGAGTTGATGAAGAAGTTCTCTGAATAGAAGCATAGTTGCAATAGGCACCTGGGTAGTTACTGAAATGAATTTCCAGCTCACTAACTAACTTTCAACGCACTTCTAGTTCCGTGTTTAGTGTAACTAACTTCCAACGAAGTGTTGTCCATGGTCTATAATGATCTGATCCAACGGCACAATATTTTTTAATCGTTTAACACACCACATCAATGGTACAAAATAGGACATAGTGGCACATATCAATGGTCCAAAATAGGACATAGTGGCACATAACGGAGTTCTTCCGAGAAGGAAATGCTTTAGGTGTAATTATTGCATCCAAAGCCACTTCATGGAAGAGATGTTGTAATTTCTTTTTTGGGTAAGTTATGATATCTAAATATTTTGACTTAGTCATATTATAAAAAAAAAAAAAAAAAATAAAAAATAAAAAATTACATTACATTAAATTAAAATTTAATATTATAACCATTAATTTAAAACAATTTTTGACTTGATAAACTATAAGAATATTTTAATATAAAAAATTCCTCCAACTCTTTATATATATATGAATTTTCACCAAAATTCTATTATTTTCTTTTCATTTATAATAAATACTCTTTTGCCATTAACCCTTACCTAAATTTAAATTAATTTAATTAAATATTCCAATCTTTATATTGTTTTTTACTTTTTTTAAAAATACTCTATTTCTGTACTTCCTTTAACCTAATAATTTAAGTAAACATTAATTGGTTCTTTCATATAAATTATCATCCTGGTATCTTTAGTTATCAATTTGGACCATCCTCTAATTTATTATTTTAATATATATAATTAAACCTCATTAATATTTAATATTAGTTTTGACCAATCTATTATTATTATTATTTAATTTCTTATTCCACTTTACCAATTTTTCTGAAATCCCTTTAACTCATATCATTAAATTAATAATTATTAATAAATGTTCTCATTCTCTTCATGCCCCCTAATGGTCATATCATTTATATATTCTTGGTCTAGCACACTTCACCATCTTTCTTTCCCTAAAGATGGGTAAGGTGTTCCCCAAAACATCAGACATCTTAATGAGTCTAGACAGTATTCTACAAAAAAGTTCTCAACATGATAAAAACAAAAGTAAAATAAAAGAATAAAATTATTAATTATAATTATACTTATACTTATAATTATTAATATTATCAATAATTAAACCAACTTAGATCCATATTAACTCTGGGTCTACCAAGCACCGAGAGAAATCAAATCTCTTTTCACTCTAAATAATTTTGTGCATTAATAGATTTGATCCCTCTAGACACATGGTGGATCATGAGTTAAGATGGATCTAGGTTGGTGTATTATACAAATGATATTTTATCACTATGTTATAATATGTATTTAATATATTATATAAAACATTTTCTTTTCCTTTTGAGTAAATATTTGTAATTCTTTCTAAACAAGAGATCACATGAAAGAGTTGAAGGCCTTAGATTAGCTAGTCACTTGGAAAATCTGACTACGTCAAAAAATGTTTAAGAGAGGCAAAAGACAAGGTGTTTCTTAGAGATTAAGAATACGCCATACATATGCTAATATGTGGGCCTCTAAGGCCATGAAAGAAAGACAAATAAATAGGAAATTGAAACATAATAAAGGTGAGGAAAAAGGGAAGAGGGGTCCAAATCTGTCGCTACAACCTGGATCGACTACTTGTTGATGCCTGATGAACAATGAGTAGTATGGGGGGTTACAAGGTGCTTCTCGATCAGCTCTAGTCCCCGTTTTAGGTTTGTCATGTGTCTATCCAGGTGTTCCATGGATATGAGGACGTCCTTTGTGTTCTCATGTCCATCTAGTAAAACTTTACTAGGAAGGAATTTCATGTGTCGGTATAGGTCCAATATCTGCATAGACTAATTAAAATGCCAATGTCTTTTCCTTGTATCAACCACCTGATCAACCAAATCTAACATTACCTTTGTGT
>APFE031222771.1:0-15639 GCA_000404065.3 Pinus taeda
AGCCCACTATTGTTATTATTGTGCCCTTACATTATTATTGTTATGTCGGCTCTGATTATGTTATGAGCCCTTAGACTCCTATATATAGAAATGAGGTCTCTTCATTTGTATCATCCAAGAATTGTTCATTTATGTAATGTAAAGGAGGTTGCCCCCTCGAAGAGGCTGAATTCTAAGGCGTTGATCTATCTTTTCTATCTTTTCTTGAGCTGGTTTCATAACAGTAACTAGGTAACTTTATCTCTTATATTCAAAAAAAAAATATGCATAGAGAAAGAGACTCTAGGGGTAAATTTATAGCTAGAGGTGAGAGTTCAATTCCTACAACACCACCTACTCCACCAACAACAAGAAAAGATACACCTCCATCCCGAACTCATACTCCCACCCATAGAACTCCTGAAATTCTAGGGGTAGAAATCCAATCAAAAATAATCTCCTACTTCATCTACCAAGTCAGCCCTAGAGGAGAAAAACCTTGAATCTCCAACAGCCAGAGTAGCCTTTTTAACCTCCACAGGGGAACACATTTTAGTTGAAGAATTAGGAATACCTAGTGCGGAAGAAGAAGTAGAACCTCTCTCCCATATCCCATTAGTAGAAGAACCAGAGGAAGAGAAAGTAACCTTGCAGGCTGAACCCTATACTAACCCTGAAGAAACTATAATGGCAGAAGAAGGAGAAGATAGAGAATTCACACTGTTTGGAGGAGGGGGCAAAGGAAGAGATAGAGGAAATAATGGAGGAGGCAGAGGAAATAGGGAAATAGATAATTATTTTGGATTCCGTATAGTGGATGAAGAAATAAATGGCACAATGAAAAATATCTCACCTTCTGTCCTCCCAAACTTCCATGGGTTAAAAAGTGACAATCCTAAAACATTTTTATTTGAGTTTGAAGTCTTGTGCATAACCTATGATTATCTAGAAGAATCTCAAAAAATTAAGTTGTTCCCTTCAACACTGAAAGGAGCTGCTTTGAAGTAGTTCATGGGGTTAGTCACTCAGTCCATTAGAACATGGAATGACATGTAGAAAGTATTTTTGGATAGGTATTTGGATTATTACTTGCCTACCAATCACAAAGATGAAGTGTTCAAAATGATGAAAAGAGAGGATGAAAACTTAAAGGATTTGATTGAGAGATTCAACTATAATTTGAAAAGAGAAAAGATGGACAATTTAGATGAAGATACCTTAAAATCTCTTTTACTAAAAGCCATTAGAGCTGAATGGATAGATATCCTTAACATGATGGGGAAGGAAGATATCTCTTAACTCCCAACTCCCATTAGGTGATATAGGAGAATTATGTGTTCATCTCTCAATAGGGAAATCCAAAACTGGGAAAGGTCCAAGAGATCCTTCTCTTGTTAGAGTAAATTAATCTGCAACTGGATCAGTGAGTAGGCAGAAATTGGTAATATGCTTAATGAATTCAAAACAGAGATCCTAGGGAGTCTTAGTGAGAAAATAGACACCCTTAAGTTGCAAAAAAAGTAGAAAATCAAGGCTGATGTTTTAGCTATTTTCTGTTCAAAATGCAGAAAAAATACATGCTCTAAGAGAATGCCCTTTATATGAAAAAATTATAGAAACTTGTATGATTTGCTTAGAGAATCATGAAACCAAGGATTGTCCTTCTATTCCAAGCCTTAAGGCTGTTTTTCAAGAAGAAACGGTTCCAAATTTAGCAAAACCTCTTTGCTTTGTATCTAGAAAACCTTGGCAGGGGCCAAAAAAATCAGGGATTTAACAATCAAATGTATCTTCAGCCCCCACCAAATTGGAATTCTTGGCAGCAACCTTGGCCTCAACCTCAATCTCAATCTCAACCGTGGGCACAAGGAGTACAAAATCCTTATGGGAGATTTTCTTAATATTACCAATATCCTCCATCATATCAGAATTATCCTCCCCTACACATTCCACAACAAAATCAGCAGCCACAACTTCAAACTCAGAACCCTCAACTTTCATTTACCATTTCCACAACAAATTCCACAACAAAACCAAAGTCCTCAACTCTTACTACCATTTTAGCAGAAACCAAATCAGCTACCTGCCCAACCATTACCAAACCCCAACAATAAAAATCCTCAGAATGCTTACATGGTGGAAGGACAACAATTTCTAACTTATATGATCACTCCTCTAGATCTTAATGATGTTCAACTGAGATCTAGTAGGATATTAGAAAAGGAAAGACCTTCTGTAGTTATTCAAGAACAAGACAATTTTAAGGAAAATTCTCTACAGCCCAATAAAAGTTTTGAGGGAACATCTCTCGAAAACCAAAATACTGAAAATGAAAAATAGAAAGAACCAATGAACTCAACTCCTATCATTGAGTAGCCAGTATCTACTTATGCACCTCCTTTTCCTGAAAGACTACAATTTGATAGAGGAGTAGAAAAGCAGATCATGTTGCCCAATTATGATTTTCTAGATGAATTGAAAAATGTTTGTATCAAAATTCCTTTGTTACAAGCCATTAAGGAGATTCCAATTCTAGCTAAAAAAATAAAGGAGTTGAGCATAAAGAAATCAGGAAGAAAAGCAAAAGAAACAAAAAAAATTCACCTGGTAGGAAAAATAGTAGATATAATGATGGGAAAAATCGCCATAAAAAAATATGTAGATCCAGGAAGTACAATTGTGAAAACACACATCAATGGAGTTGAAATTCCAAATACATTGATTGATTTAGGGGTAGCAATAAACATCATGAGCAAACAAACCATGGAACAACTAAAGCTTCCTAATCTTCTTTACACACCTACATTACTGCAATTAGTGGACATATCTGTAATCAAACCAGATGGAGTATTAGAAGACATTTCAGTATCCTTAGATTCTTGGGAATATCCTGTTGATTTTATGATCTTAACCCCCAAGAACAATCTAGGAGGACATCCACTCATATTAGGAAGACCTTGGCTGGCCACAGCTGATGCTTTCATTAGCTATAGATCTGGTGATATGTATATTTATGATGGGAATTCAACAAAGAAATTCACTCTATATCCTCCAGCAAGAACAATCACAGAAATAGATGACAAAGAATGGATTGATGATGAAAATGAAATTCAACCTCTCTTTACTATTTCAGATATTAGTGAAGATAGTCAAATCTTAAATACAATGGAAAATTTTGAATCATCTCAAGTTATGAACATGATCAATTTCAAGAAAAATCCAACATTGAATATTTTTCATCTAGGCAGATGTCTCTTTATTCTATGGAAGAATTTGGTAGCTCTACAATTGAAATCTTTCCAGGGAGAGCATTGAACATAAACAATAACTTGGAGAAATTACAAAAGGAAAAGCTAATCAAGACATTACAACAACATTCTGCTGCATATGCATGGGAATATACTGACATGAAAGGAATTAGTCCTAAGACTTGTATTCATCACATCTACATTGAGGAAAATTGCAGACCTATTAGACAACCTCAAAGAAGAATGAATCCAAATCTTATGAAAATTGTGAAAGAATAGCTGCAAAAACTGTTGAATGTAAACTTCATTTACCCAATTTCAGACAGCCAATGGGTTTCCCCTTTAGTGATTGTGCCTAAAAAGAATGGTAAATGGAGGGTGTGCATTGATTATCGAGAATTGAATAAAGCTACCCTTAAATATCATTTTCCTTTGCCCTTTATAGATCAAGTGTTAGATACATTAGTAGGTAAGAAGTATTTCTCATTCTTGGATGGTTTTAGTGGTTATAATCAGATTTAGGTAGCATCTAAAGATCAAGATAAAACCATATTTACTTGTCCATGGGGAACTTATGCCTACCGAGTACTTCCTTTTGGGTTATGTAATGCACCTGCGACATTCCAAAGAGTAGTACTAGGAAATTTTTCTGATCTAATACATGATTGTGTAGAGGTATATATCGATGATTTTACAGTCTATGGAAATACATTTGAAGAAGCTTTGGAAAATTTGGAAAGAGTTCTTAAAATATGTAAGGAAGCAAACCTTTCACTAAGCCATGAAAAATGTTTTATGATTTTTTGACTTAGTTTCCGGAGAATCCACAGTAAGAACCATTTTCTACCAACGTTTCAAATCCCAACCGGGATCCATCATTAGGACTTCTTGAACGCTTGATAGAAGAAGAGCTAAATTGAGAGATTAAATAGTAATGAGGAGAGTAAATTGAGATGAATGTCGGCTTATTGTCGCAACAGTTCTTAAGAAAATGTAGGTCTGCAGCTCTTCTTGCTATCTTCACTCTAGATTTTTCGAGTAAAATGATTTCACTCCAGGTATCCCCTCCGTATAGGGAAATTATTCTGGATTTAAGACCTCTGTGGTTTAATCTCTCAATTTATCTCTTCTTCTATCAAGCATTCAAGAAGTTCTGATGATGGATCCCGGTTGGGATTTGAAACGTTGACAGAAAATGGTTCTTACTGTGGATTCTCTGGAGACTAAGTCAAAAGATATAAACCACAGAGGTCTTAAATCCATAATGTTTTATGATGTTTACAGAAGGTATTGTTTTAGGGCATCACATTTCAGAAGATGGGATTAAATTTGATAAATCTAAAGTAGAAGTCATCTCTAAATTATCAATTCCAAATTGCCAAAAGGATTTTCGAAGTTTTCTAGGATTCACAGGATACTGTAGATGATTTATAGAAAATTTCACTAAAATAGCATCCCCACTCTTCAAATCACTCACCAAGGATTGTGAATTCAATTGGAATCTTGACTGCCAGTTAGCATTTGAGACTTTAAAACCAAAAATTTCTAAAGCACCCATCTTGAGAGGTCCAAATTGGAAACTACCTTTTCACATTTTAACATATGCTTTAGATACAGCTCTAGGAGCTATATTAGGACAAAAATACTTGATTCCCTAGGCCATCTACTATACAAGTAAGAATTTAACTCCCACTAGGTTGAACTATATTGTAACTGAAAAAGAATTTTTAGTTGTTGTTCATGCAATCAACAAGTTCAGACATTATATAACAGGCTATGAAGCCTTTGTTCATACAAATCACTCTACAATTAGATATTTAATGAATAAACCTATTACTAATGGTAGAGTTACAAGATGGCTTTTACTCTTGCAAGAATTCAATATTATTGTGCTAGATAGAACTGGAAAACAAAACACAATTGTTGATTTCTTGTCCAGAATTCAGAATATTAAAGATGAAACTCCAGTTGAAGATAAGTTTCCTGATGAATATCTTTTTGCAGTGACTACTCAAACTCCTTGGTTTGAAGATATTGCTAATTACTTAGTCACAAGGAAATTTCCTTCACATTTGTTTCCTAGAGAAAAAAGAAAAATCATTCAGATAAGTGCAAGATACTCATGGATCACTAATGAATTGTATAAAACAGGCCCAGATCTTATGATCAAAAGATGTGTTAGGGAAGATGAAATGCCTGAGATTCTTAAGGCATGTTATGATGAGGCATATGGTGGACACTTGCTGACAAGAGGACAGCCTATAAAATCCTTTCTTTAGGATATTATTTGTCATCCATCTTCAAGGATGCCAAAGAATATGTCAGGGGTGTGACAGTTGCCAGAGTGTAGGGAAACCTACTCCTTCAAATGAAATGTCACTACAAGTTCAAGTACTCATTGAACCTTTTGAAAAATGGGCCTTAGATTTTGTTGGGCCAAATAATCATTCATCTAAGAAAAAGAAATATATATTGGTATGCACTGATTATGTCACTAAATGGGTAGAGGCCAAAGCATTACCTTTTGCTAATGAAAAATCTATAGTTAATTTTCTTTTTGAGGACATCTTCATTCATTTTGGTGTTCCAAGAGAAACTGTGACAGATCATGGATCTCAATTTACATCTAAAATGGTGGAGGGTCTTGTGGAAAATTACAAGATCAAACATAGGAAATCTACTCCCTCTCATCCACAAGCAAATGGTAAAGTTGAATCTACAAATAAGGTGATCAAAGGAATTCTCACTAAGACTATGCATCTACAGATATTGGGCAGAAAGGCTTCCTGAAGCCTTATGGGCCTATAGAACTACATGGAGGAACACAATGGGACATACACCCTATGAACTTGTTTATGGGAAACAAGCCCTATTCCCTATAGAGTTTCAGATCAAAACCTTCAAGATGGCAATCCAATTGGGATTGGATTTATCAGAGGCACAAAAACATAGATTTGAGCAACTCAATGAACTTGATGAAATCAGGCAAGATGCAGTCCAAAGAAGTAGTATAGTCCAACAGCAGAGGACCAAATGGCATGATAAATATATTAAGGAGAAGAAATTTCAAGCAAGAGATTGGGCACTGTTGTTTGACTCAAAGTTCAAAGATTTTCAAGGGAAGTTTCAATCTCATTGGCTTCGGCCATATGAGATTGAAAAATTCTTTAACAATGGAGCAGTGAGAATAAGAACAATAGATGAGGAAAAGGTACCTCTTCTTGTAAATGGTCATTGGCTGAAGATATATCAAAAACCAGTTTCAAGAGAGCAGTGCATTAGGATTTTCCAGGATAACTCTGAAATGAAGCTAGTAAAGAAGAATCCTTCTTCTCCACTAACTTAGTCTTTATTTTTCCCAAGAAATGACTAATAAAAAATAAAATTAAAAAAATAATAATAAATTGTATAAGGTTGAAAACCAATCATTGATTGGCATACTTATACAGAAAATATAGGGTGAAAATAAGAGATTTCTTATATCCTATATTTTCCATTTCCTTTCTGTAATAAGTAATGACAAAAAGATACTTTTTTTGCAGTATAGATTCTGCAATTTCATAGTCTCATTCCATCTCATTCATTTTTCATTCTGTTTTATAGTTCCACTTCATCTCACTATCATTTTTCATTTACATTTTATTTTTACATTTTTACTCCAATTCACACTATTTTTTCATTTTATCTTACATCTCATTCCATCTCACTGTCATAACTCATTTCCATTTTATTTCTACATCCATATTTCACTTTTCCTTCTTTTCACATTCTGCAGCTGGTTCCATTTCACTGCTAATTTGATTCTGCAACTACAGCTTACTTATCAGCTCTGGCATAATTGTACAGCTCACAAATAAATCATGAATGTAGGGAAATTGAAGAATCAAGCTTTGGAGATCAACCATGCTCAAAGTACCTACGGATCAACACCAAAAGAATTATCAAGCAAAAGGTTAAGTTATAAGGTAAAATGCCAATTTATTTCAAACAGCAAGTCATAAACATAAGTTATGTATAATATGAATGATCATATGTCTCCTTAATAAGTCATCATTTGATTTGACTACCACATCTTCCACTTTCTATACCCAACGGTCCATAATGATTTCATCATACCACACCTCCGCTATGGTCTCCATACTCTATACTTAAAACGGTCTCTAATAACTCCATCTGCTAATGGTCACAACCACGATATGACCAAAGTATTCATGTCTCTCCAAACCCTCACCGTCTACTTATTCCACGCAAACTCATAGTTTTTTTTCACCATACCCGCAGACAATCCATTTCATATACCAGGAGAGTAATTCTGAAGGTTAGCAAATTCTACAAAACAGAGACCATGGGACTCATTGTCAGGGCAGAGCCCATAGGGGCAAAGTTTATGGAAGGGTACCCACAACTCAAGGAGATGCTGCAAAAGACTGGATGGCTCAAATTCATTGAAAAATTTGATGGATATCACAAGGAGATCACAAAATATTTTGCTAGATCATTCAATGGTACAGAAGTAGAGATTGGAGACATTAAGTTTGCAGTAACAGAATCTTACATAGCAGAGGCTACAGAACTGCCAAGACTTGGTGAGAGATGGTACAGAAGTAGAGATTGGAGACATTAAGTTTGCAGTAACATAATCTTACATAGCAGAGGCTACAGAACTACCAAGACTTGGTGAGAGATGGTTCAAAAACAAATATTCATAGTGAATCATGGAAGGTAATCCTCAAGAACCTTGGTATGGATATCACTGTGTTTAAGAAAGGAATTCATATTTCAACACTCAAAAATAAATGGGGAAACATGCTTTTGATATTACAAAAATTTATTACCTGTGAGGGAATATTCAGATGTATGTATGTTTATCATATACATTTATTGATGAACTTTTTAGAAAATGGAAACATAAACCTCCCTTTCTTCCTTCTAAAAAGTCTAAGGAGGATGGCTTCAAATGTACAGAAGAAAATAGAATCCCTGGAGAAAACCATGTACCATCATGGGTTGCTCAAAATACTGGTTGAGTATCATCTGAAAAGAATAGGAGATACCTAGGAAAACTTTCTGATAAGAAACCATTTCCAAGAGGTACCAGAATCTCCTAAAAAAGATAGTATCAGAAAGAGTAGGAGAAATAAGACTAGTCTAACCATTCAAAGCAACCTTGAGCCCTCAGTACAGAAAAATGATAAAGAACCAATATCTGAAAAATTAAAAGAGATCGGAGAGAAAATCAAGCAGCAGAAGAAGATAAAAAAGAAAGTTGGTGGAATTACTAAGAACAAACCTGAATCTCCATTACAACAAGATGATGAACAACCAATCTCTGAAAAATTGACAGAGATTAGGAAACAAATCAAGAGGAAGGACAAGATAGGAAAGGAGAAAAAGGGTACAAAAGAGGAGAACATAAACCCCCTACAACTTAGAAGGAGCTCTAGACTCCGAGGTATGGTGAAGAAGGTATCATCATAGGAAACATAGTTCATAAATCTAGAAGAAGAAACTCCAGTATCATCTCCTGAAAATGTTCCATTTACATACAGTCCTCAAAACTCTCCTAGACAGTATTTTGAAGGCAGCCCCAGCATAGGATCCCCAAGTATAGACCCAGTACAACAACAAATTTATGATTACATAGAATCATTGGAAAATAAAAGTGCGTCAAAGGATCCAGGATCCTCAGCCAATCCAGAACAACCTATCAATCCAAAAGAACCTTTGACTAACTCTCTCAAACAGGAAATCTATGAGTTAGAGATATTGAACAGGCATATCAAGAAAGAAAATGAAACCCTGAAGAAACAAAGCATATTGGATAAATCCATTCATGATAATACAATACTGCACCTAGGACTATGGTACAAGAAGAATAGGAAGTTGAAGAGGAAGAATAGAAACTTGAACAAAACAGTGATCAACCTTAAATAAAGACTTCTCATGAAGAAACCCAGGATGGCAGTCACTTCAAAGAGGAGAAAGAGAAGAAAGGTAGATGTACTGGAAAAGGTATCTGAGCAGATGCAATAGGAAAGAAGAGTTCACAGTTTTGGCAAAATTGCATGGGGATATGCAATTATTTTGTAGTGGGGGTATGTTGGACCTCAGAATTACTCTCTTTGACAACTTTTCTCACTTCTTTCTCATGTTTTTCCATGAAATATAGATCTCCATCATTGATAAATGATGGATTTTGTTTCAAGGAAGACATTAAATGATTGACATGTTATACTTTAATGTTTTTGCTATTTAAAATAAGTTTTTGCAAATTAGCTACGAAATGTAGCCCATTCCGTAGCTAACCGTGTGTTTCGTAGCCACTTCCATGGTTGAATAGGTTACAGGTGTCAAATGAGGAAACCGGCCACATGGGCACCTATGGAATGGTCACGACATGGATCCTATCCTAGTTACCCAGCCTAGATCAACAAAAAAGCTAGCTCAAGACCACAGTCAAAGGTGGTGTCAAACGAAGAAACCCAAGAGCAATAGGACTCTCTGTCCACTCTTCGTGGCTAATTAATAAATCCGACAGTTTTGTTGTAGCATTAACTCAAACCAGCCACTAGTGATAACAGTTCATGCAACCATCTTGCTGACTTAAAGTCACTTGTAGCTGATCAAACGTTTATGCAGATCTGTTGTAATACGTGGAGACCACTTGTAGCTAAATTCTCTCAAAAGACAGTTAGGAATGTTTCTTTAAATATCAACTGTAAATAACTGAGTAAGGGTTCGAATTTCTATATGTATTAAGCTCAGACTTACATCTATGTAATTTTGGAACTTATTTTCCTTTTAATAATATGAAGTCATGTTTGACCAAGTGATCATTTGAAAGAGTACCTTCAGCTAGTTAGCAGCTCAACTCAGTTAGTTGCAGAGGGCCCCTGCCTTGAAGGAGGTTTTTCTTTTGTTATTTTGTTTATTGTTCAGTTTAGTTTCATTATTTACTTTTAGCAGTATTTGTAGTTTAGATTGATTTCCTGTAGTTTGTTTTATTTTAATTCTATTCAGTAGCATAATGTTAGAATTCGATGGTGCAGTCTTGTTTCTCCTATCTATTTCATAAATGAAACTTGTTTTGTTTTATCAAGGTAAGGTGGAAAAGTAACAAGAATGCATTGTGGATTAGCTTACTTACTGTTTGTTTCCTCTGTTATTTATTTCATAGTTCAGATTGCCAATGCACTGTGTGGATAAATGTTTTTGGTGACCATTTCAAGCTAATGTCCATCCTAACTAAATGGTTAAAAATTCACTTCACACAAGGATTGAAATCAATTAGTTACTCTCTGCATATTTGATTTAGTTCTCTAAACTATAAAGTACAGTAAGTTGCTTGTTTGCCATCTCAAGAAAGTTATCTTTCAAAATTGGAGGCTTGGACAACTAAAAGTGCTTTAGTCAGTTTTCATTCTCTGTAATTATTTCAATTTGCCTTACAACCTCACCTTTTAATTTTTGACTTAGGATTAAATGACAAAATAGGATAGTTGATCTGTTTTTCCTTCCCTTAACTTAGATTTTGATTAGTTCACCTTTAGGAAATTTAGACTCAATTTCATCATAATTTAGACTATACATCATTAGAAAACAAGGAAACCCCCAAAACAAAACAATGAAGTAAGAAGGGTTAACTAGCACATACAGTGCACTACACTTCATCAGCTTACGAGCCTCGGTTGATAATTTATGCAAAGAAATTTAGGAAACTAAATTGACTAAACAGTCATTTCCATGGATTTCATCACAGGGTTTCCAAAGACAGTGAAGCAGCATGATTCCATCATGGTCATTATGGACAAGTTAACAAAGGTCGCACACTTTGTTCCAGTGAAGTCTACGTTCTCAGCTAGTGATGTGGCGCAGACATTCATACTAGACGTGGTTAGACTATGTGGTGTCCCAAAGAAGATTGTGTCAGAAAGGAATGCAAAGTTCACTTCGAAGTTTTGGAAGAAGTTATTTACAGGTTTGGGCACCGATTTGGCCTTTAGCACAACTTGTCATCTACAGATGGATGGATAGACATAGAGGGTCAACGGGATATTGGAGGACATGTTGAGGATGTATGTGATGCATCAGTAGAGGAAGTGGGAAGCGTATCTCCCTTTGGTCGAGTTTGCATACAACAATGGTTATCAGGAGTCACTGAGGATGAGTCATTTGAAGACATTATATGGGTGGAATTGTAACACTCCCATTAGTTAGAGTGATCCAGTAAGCAAAGTATTGACTGGACCTGATATGTTCGTAGACATGAAACATAAGATGTAGTTGATCAAGAAGAATCTCAAGGCAACAGATGATAGGCATAAGATTTATGCAGACAAGAATAGATTGTTCAAGGAGTTCCAAGTTAGGGAACAGGTGTACTTACGCATCAAACCAAAGAAGAGTTCCTTGTGGATTGGATCATGTGCCAAGTTGGCACCACAGTTTTGTGGACCCTTCAGTATTATTGAGCGAATTGGGCTAGTAGCCTTTCGGCTTGCACTGCCTCCAACAGTGAAAGTTCATGATGTTTTCCATGTCTCATTGCTTAAGAAGTATGTTAAATATGTTGATCATGTGATTAACTGGTCTGTATTGCAGGTCGAACCAGATGGATAATTCCATCTAGAGCCTTAGTGTATATTGCAGAAAAAGGTGCTCATGCTTCGAAACTGAGCAATCGAGCAAGTTAAAGTGCAATGGAAGCACTTTGGGCCCGATGAAGCTACATGGGAGATGGAGGATCAGATGTGGGCCATGTATCCTTCCTTGTTTTCTAGTTCAGGCAAAGCATCTTTGATATGGTGGTTTGGTGATTTCTTATTGTGGTTGGTGATTGCTTATGGTGGTTTGATGATTTCTTATGGTGGTTTAGTAGTTTCTTTATGGTGGTTTAGTATTTGCTTATGATGGCTTGGTATATGCTTCATGGTGGTTTAGTATTTGCTTTATATTGGTTTAATATATGCTTTATGATGGTTGATACATGTTATATTATGTTTGATATGTGATTTATGATGTTTTGATACATGCTACATGATGTTAGTATATGTTTGATATATGTTTGGTATATGATTTGGCATATGTGTTGGTATATATAGTTTTGATGATGTTTCTATATGTACACCCTTGTATGAATGTAAATACCGTAACGAGCTATCTTATAAAGCTCCACTATGCGGTATGGGTGTCATGTTATTACAGCTATGTTATTATCCTATAATGTGGTTATGTTATCATGATGTTATGATGTCATGTGGATTGGTACTCAACAGGATGTTGATTGTAAATATTGTAATGAGTTGTGATATAAAGCTCCACTATGTGGTATGTTGTCATGTTGTCATGATGTTATTTTCTCTTGAGAAAATCTTTCATTATAAATATTGCATCGAGTTGTGTCATAAAGCTCCATTAGCAGTATATCCTCTTTCAGCAGGTTGCTGAGGTATATGAGTGATTGAACACCAAGGACAGTGTCCCCCAAGGGGGAGGGTTTTGTAACAACCCTGGTGAAAACTCCATGTAATAAATGTTAAAAACAATAACCACAAATGACTGGGACACTTATTCCAAGCTAAATGTTGGGAAAAACATCTCGGGGGGTGTTCATTTGGTTGTTTATGGCTAAGGAAATTGGCAAAGGAAATGGCTAAGGCATTAAAAGACATTAAAAGGCATTTTGGCACAATTATTTATGAAAATAATGGAAATTAGGAGAAAACAAAGGTGAAAGGCCACAGGTTACATGTGAGGAGGAAAATGAAGGAAAATAATGGAAAATGAAGAAAATAGAGGCCTCATTCATAAAAAGGCTTCTGAGGATCAGTTGGGAACCTTTTTTCAGCTCAGTGTTGGAGCTCTCTCATATTTATCTCTCTCTCTCTCATACTCTTGGATACTTAGATTTTTCTTGGAGCACTCTTAGAGGGTGTGGCATACTTGGATTCTTGGACCAAGAAGTCCAATGAAGAGAAAGAAGGCACAAAAAGGCAATGACATCAGCAAATACATCATATTTTCTTGCAGGTACTAAGTTGCATGTATGATTTCTTCACTAGTTCGGACATGCATCACATATGCATGTGGATTCTTGGTCATGATCTATCATTGGCATGGAGGATTGCCTAGATTGACAGTGGATTGCCTAGCCTTTCCATTTCCTAGATAGTCATCATCATTGTGGGTTTATTTTCATTGATATTTTTTGGTTGGTTCTCATGTTTCCTTAACTTGGGTTGAGTTATTAGTTCCTAGAGCCTTGGTTGGACAAATGCTCTGGAGCCCTGTAACAGCTTGGGTTGAGTTACTAGTCCTGGAGCCTTGGTTGGAAAAATGCTCTAGAGCCCTTGGTGGGTTGAGTTACTCGTCCTAGAGCCTTGGCTGGACAAATGCTCTAGAGCCCGATGGCAACTGTGGGTTGAGTTAGTAGTCCTAGAGCCATGGTTGGAACAAATGCTCTGGAGCCCTAGATGGAGACCAATCTGGTGATGGTTTTGGTGATGTCTGACCATGAGGTGGAATTACTGTTTGATGGGTTGAGGTGGATGGAATCTGGAAGGCATGGATGAGTTTTGATTGATGTGTTCTATGAGATCTCACATTCATGCTTGGAATATGGAACTGGGGTGAATGGATGAAGAGAGATTTGGCTCAACCATTCTACGACTGGGTGGAATGTGGTAGTCCCATCTCTGATTGGTTCATTGCATTCATCAATGAGATATCCATTCCCTTGATTCTCATGAGTAAAGGTACTGATGTATTAATGGATTTGATGGTTGATATGTTTATTGTATTTTTGTTCCTATTATGTTGGTTATATGCACATTTTATGACATCAACTATGTATGGATCTTAACATGTTTTTACTTGTATGTGAATGGATTATGTGCCTATGACCTGATAGATGATAATGAAATAAATGGAATGAGGGAACAATGGTTCATAACAATTCCCAGATAAGTATGAGATCCCTGCACTTAACTCTGTTATTTACACCTGTAGATTACACGTCAATGATATGTTTGACGAAATGCCTATTATGGCTAGTAGGGATCTAGTTAAGGTCTTGTTACACTGAATTTTGTCACCTTGACTATCTGCAGTTTATATGGCCTCATCAATAGCCACATTGTCCTCTTTGTCAAGCCCCATACCTCTGCTCTTCATGTCAAAACTTCAAAGAGAGAGAAAGTCACTTGAAAACATGTTTATCTCTGGGTACGCAGGTTCTCTCTACCTTTCCTGCGTGTGCGCACTCCATATACATTAGACCTGCGTAGTAATACGCTCTGTATACTAAAGCTAGGGTGCGTACTCCTGTAAAGGTCAAAAGGCGCGAGTTTCATCTTAAAAAAGTTACTTGTGGTCACTTCTAGAGCTTCTAGAAGAGTTTTTGACGTGTATTGAGCGCCTCCAGATGGTTCATGCATCCCTATGATAGAGGAACTTATCCCATCAAGAGAGGAGCTACCCCATCCAAAAGAGGGAGTATCCCATTGATGTTGGAACTGAATAACTTCCTCTAGAATACTATAAATACAGGCCTTGGGCCAAAGGAGGGGAGGTTGAAAGCTGAACATTCTAAAGGGTAAATGCTGCTGGAATTAGGACTTCCATTGTTGACTTGTGAGGAGAGATCACTATCCTTCCTTGTTGCCATAGTGGGAGTGGGTGAGCTTGTCAAAGTAGAGGAAATCTCTTGCTGGACCCTGGGAGGAGCTTGCACAACACCAAGGCTCAGGTTGTAATGGTTCCTTTGATTATTAATACAAATAAGTCCATTCTTCTCAATGATTTGTTAATGAATTATTTCATGTATTCCTTGGTCAATATGATAGATATGCTTTGTTTTATAATGAATATTCAGATGCTATGTAATCGTTTGCTTTGTTATTGTATGCAGGTCTGAAAGTGAAGGAGGAGCTCATCTGGATCCGCAAGGCTGGACTGCTACAACAAGCGTGGGACCTAAGGTAAGATCGAAAACATTTGAATTCTCGTAGAATGATGTGTATCTAGAGAAGGATAGCTCTTGTTTGGTTTGTTTGTCACTAGAGAGTCTTAAACTCCTAGGGAGGTTAGATTTGTCCGCAAATATAACTCATTCCGCATGAAAAATTGGCGACTCCGCTGGAGAGGACCCTTCCAATCATGTGATGACTTACCATCTTTGGTGTGCATCTAATTCCATCTCGGATGATTCGATCCGTTTACGTCTTTTTCAAAGCACGCTCATTGGTCTCGCGGCCAAGTGGTACATTGAGTTACCACGGGCCTCTTTTTACAATTTCAGTCAGTTAGCCACGTCTTTCTTGACTCATTTTCAGTTGTCGGTCAGATATGATAATGGCACGAAATTATTAACTTCGCTAAAACAATCGACGTCCACCTTTATTTCAGATCATAT
>APFE031222771.1:25768-78488 GCA_000404065.3 Pinus taeda
GTTTGTCATTAGAGAGTCTTAGACTCCTAGGAAGGTTAGATTTGTCCGCAAGTATAACTCATTCCGTGTGACAAGTCTTGAACAAGTATTTTCTTTATTAATTTCATTTCCAAGTCACTTTACTGATTTGAAGAGATGGATCAGTTATGGGCAGTGCCTTGGGCTCTAGGCCTGAAAAAGTGGCTCAAATCCCAGAGTCGCTCGCACAACATTGACACTTTTGGTCCACAATTGCTGGAAGGCAGGCCTGTGAGAGCGACTTTAGGTTGTTGATCTCTCCCTTTCCCATAGGATGAGAGAAACTATGGCCCAAGAGACCTAAAACAATAGTGGGACCCAAGGACAAGTTGTCTTAGTGGATGACTTGTCCTCTGAGGGTTCTGTTGATGATGTTGGATGTCTGTATTGTGTGTTTCCATCGGTTCCACTTCCTTAAGGTGACTTAGGAGGTCAAATCATATTATAGTGGTCTCTCATCACATGTTTACCCCAGCTGGTCGGTTGCTTGGGTAGATGTGGGAGGAGGGTGTTACACCTGCTTTGATTCCAGTTGTTGCAGAAAATACTAGGGGGGTGAATCAATATTTTAAACTCACTTGAAACTTTTCTTTTCATATTTTGATTTCCATATGATATAGTCATTCATGCAACTAGCATATGTACACAAATTTAGTAAAGGAAAACAACATATATCCAGTTAACTAACTTCTCATATATCTCATCATTAGTTCATCTTTAACCATTGCATCATTACTTCAATATTCATTAATTAAACAATAATCATGAGTAGTGAGATGTAGATAGATCATCAACACACAAGAAACATATCAACAGATATGAACAATAGAGTTTTAGGTTGAAACCCAATGTGGGATAAAACCACCGATGGTGTCGTTTCTGTCTTTTTTTATTTTAAAGAAAAACTTCTTACAATCTTGTACTGGTGCAGAATCATACCAATATGCAGGAACCCAGATGTATGAGGCTACAACCTTCTCTCGTTCTCCAACACCCACTAGAAGGGAGCTCCAACCCGCTGATCTCATTTATCGGCTCCTACTAGAAGGGAGCTCCTATCCCCTACACAAATTTACCAGCTAGTATTGGAAGGAAGCTCTGACTCCCTCAGTAAAGGCTCCAACCCTCAACACATCTTGTGGACCATGTTTCATAATGTTTCATACTATATACACCTTACTCAAACCTATAGGCTACCTTTTATCATATTTTCAGATTAGACCCACTTCCACCATTAAGCCAAAATTAAGTAATAATTCTGAAACAAAATATTGAACCAACACTATAACATCATCTAACCAATCATTGAATCTCAACCATTTATTGCAACCAACTCAAACTAATCATAACCAAATCATACCAATGCACAATATACCAAGTCATACTTTGTTCATCACATAAACCAATTGTTGTCACTGCAAACCTTGGTCAAATATATTTCATAATATATATGCTACTGATCTGAATTAAACCCATGTATGTACAGGTTTCTTTGTACAAAAGCTACGTACAAATCTCTAAACATTGAACACTGAATCTTGAATCAATCAACCATACTTAGATCGTTCCATCAATCACAACTCAACAAATATTATTGAACCAAACATAGATTGTCATACTTTAGCATCATTATCAATCAGTATATTATTTAACCCATTCAACATTGCTAGATACATATCATCATGTCATAGACACCATCGACAAATAGCAACAATCAGAACATAACTAATCAAATGTCATCAACAATCCATACCGCAAAACCGTAGTAGATGTACACAACTTTCACAAAGCATATCAGTGTATGTACACACTTACCATTCACAACACCCATGTATAGATCTGCAAAAACTGAAAAAACTTCGCAAAATATATACACGACTACCCAGAAGTAGATCCGCATATGTACATAACTAACCTGAGTAAAACTAGCATACATATCTGAAATCACTGAATCATACTTTTGTTGCACAATACAACATCTGTAAAACCCAAATTCTCAACATATACACTATTACATTCACACATCATTATACCATCATCATATATCCATCAAACCATAAAAAGATTATGTAATATTCATTCATTTCAGATCTATCAGATATGATCCATCTCCATATTCCCTGGTGCACACTTGTTTCAAATCAAATCATTCATAAATAATCCATCACTTGGACACATAACACTTTGATCTCTATCTCCTTATATAGCTTTAGCCTTAGCTAGTACCTTAAGCCAATCCTGGAGTAATGTCATTGGTATTATTTGGCGGGATCAAATAATCGTTGTTTCTCTCATTACTGTGGGCCAATACCATGGTAAAGTCTCGTGTTATTTAAAGTACCATGGTGCGAATTATGTACATGAGTTTCTCTAATAGGACCTATGTATGTACGCAACCTTTCTTCTTAGGACCCACATACACTTTCCCAAACTTCACCTTTATCATTCATTTATCTCTTAAATGATATTCCTTTGTCCATCACCTTTGTCACATGTGTACCATCATACATAGTCACCATGTTACTATAATGTTGACATCTTTATCAAGTTTGTGTATACCTTCTGAAACTTCACCTTTAAACAATGTAAACTTTGAAATAGGAACTGTACCTAGTACCTGTTTTTTAAGGTAGCAAAAAATCATCCAATTTTGAAAAGTCCTGATTCAGAATACACTTCGTTTCTTTTTAGCATATTTTTGACATTTTAAAATTTTGTATGTATCAAGTATGAATATTCTTTTTAAAATGTTAGTGATTTACATGCAAATTTTGAAAAGTGTTTATGCAGCATCAATCCCTTTTCTTAAAATACTTATTTTCGACACTTTAAATTTTTCTTATGTCTTAAGTGTGGATAATTGTTTTTTAAATTTAACAATTTGTGAAGTAATCATCTTCTACTTGTTCTTCTTCTTCTCCCCTAATATATTTATTTTGAAGTGTTTTTCAGGTTTGTGTTTTATTTGTTTTTCTTCTCTTTTTTTTTTAGTGAGATACTTGTTTTTTTGCATAGTATATTTTAAAGTTACGATTTTTTGTATATTTATGTATCGTTAATTAATATTTCAATGCACATCAAATAATTGTCACTAAAATAGCAATACTTCTTAATAGTTTACATTAAAAAACACATCTTAGATATAGATATAACAAAAAAATACAAATTTTGAGACTTTTTTTCTAGCAATAACATGTCAAATAAACAGTTTTTATGAGATAATTTTAACAAAAAAAAAATTACAATTTTTATGAATTTTATGTCGAAAATATTAATAATCACAGTTTTTGTTTTCCATAAAATAATGATTCACATAAAAATTAAAGTGAAAATCACATAATACAAATACTAAACATATAACAACAATAATTGAATACTTATTCTTCTCATAAAATCTCAAAGTCAAAGCATTACAAGTATAACTAATGAATAGTTCCAAAATGAGCTTGATTTGCAAGCATAACTTAAATTTAATCAATGAAATCATGTAATCCATACTCATCATCTTCTAAATTTTCATTATTATCTTCTTCCACAATTTTTTCTGCTTTAGTTTTGTCATTTTCCTCTTCTGATGGATCTTTGATGTCTGTGAATCTCCCAAAGTATCCCTTTCCAATCATTCCATCCAATGGTGGTTGAGTTTCTTTTTCTTTTTTTTCCACACGTGATTCATTATACTCCTCTTTCCTCAAACCAACTTCTTGCATTTCATTTGGAAGAAATTGAATAAAATTAATTCTTTGCTGAATAAAATTGCATTGTAGTGATTCTTTTTCAATGGCGATGCAATTTCTTCCTTTTTGTGGGCAACATGATAGTGTTGTACCTAATCATCAAGTACAAAAGAAAAAATTAATTAAATTGGTATAAACACATAAAACTTTAAAAAGAAAATGTTGAAATTCAATTTTATATAATAAAGATTACTTAAACCTTAGAATAAATCCAAAACCCAATCTCCTTCATTTGAACATAAATCTATAAGATAGTTAATCAATGACTGTGGTTTTTGATAAATGTTAACTATCTCTCCTTTTTCTTCTTTATCTCCATATGTTAGTCTTTTTACAACAACATCATGAACCAGTGCTTGGCTATGAGTCTTTCCATCAACTCGATCAGAAACATAGGCTTATAGCTATCATCTTTTGTCCAACATTCAACATGAATGAACTCACAATCACTTATGACTGGTTGATCTCTACAAATAATAAGATTTGACTTTTTCCTATAACATGAAATAGTAAAAGTTCAATTAACTTGTACATAGATATCTTTTTTTAACATTAATAAAACATACAATTTCAATGTCTTGCCATGTAAGTTGCATCCTCGAGTTTCCTTTTCTCTCGAAGCTTGCTAATAACATTCAAATTGTGTGTTTGAATGAAATGTCACAAATCTCCAAAATGGTGTTGTTGTGACTTCTAGAAATCCCGTAACCGCTTTACTAAAAGCTTGATAAGTATAAGGCTCACTATTATATTCAATGTTTGGGATATTGAAACCATGAGGAAAATATGCAATAACTAGGGAATAATCCCTTTTAGGTATGATTTTTGCAATGTTTTCATAGTCACCTTGTATTATTTGATATTGAATAGTGTCAAGCCCATTCCAAATGAAATGACTAATACTAGGATCAAGTTCAACATTCCTAAGATGTTGTTTTTTCAACCTTTCTAATTTAATTTTTTCAATAAATCTTTTGAAACTATCTGGTACTCCATTTGCATCCTTCTTCCACATCTATAATGAAATAAACAAATATATGTATAAGTTATAAAATAAAAATAATATACATATGAATAAAAATGAATGTATAAATCAACACACCTTTTTAAATGCAAGATAAAAATCTTTTAGTGTTGATGTAGAACTTGAACTTGGGTAGTTGCGTACAACGTCATCCCAACTATCTTCATTCAATAATTTAACCATATGTTCTTATATTTTCATATAAACCTTGTACTCAATAAATAAAGTAAAAAATGTTAATATAGTGATACATATAACAAATACTACGAACAACAATATGTTGTATTTAAAAGAAATTATAATATAAAAATAAGTAAAAATAATTCTACAAACTTACTTTTGAAATTCCTCGCACATTTCATCCAATGATAATTCACCTAACATCACATAGGATAATATTGATTTTACAAGTTTGTCATCCTTCACTCCTTACATTGTTCTCCAAGGTGTGATAGTCATATCATCTAGAAGGTGCTTCATTTCATGATCCAAGTCCGGGTGTGAAGAAGGACCCTTCCAAGACCTTTTACTTTCATGATGTGTTAAATTTATTTTTAAAAGAACATTAATGAATACATCTGCATGTGGAAAAGAAGAGGAATATAACAATTATCAGCACATGAAAACATAAGCCGTTGATAACAGAGTTCGTCCAGGAGGGACTACGTCTCTGGGCCCCAGTGTCAAGATGGTGTAGGCCGTTGCATTAATTATTGTCAATAAAGGTGATCTACACAAGAGATGATATCGTGATCATACAAGGAAAAATTCCCTCACACAAGAGTGGCTCCAAGAGATATTCCACATCCAAAATTCTCAATCAAAAGACTCCTATCAGTATGACACAAAAACATGCATGGTGAGCATCCCGCCAACATGGCACAAAAGGGATGTCAAAACAAAACACATGCATGACAACAACAAGAGTATCCCGGCAACATACAGCAAGGGATCTCAAAGCATAACATGAAAATTTATGATAGCAAGTACATCATATAGAAGATTCCACATCAAATTAGCAAGGAATCATGACAACATATAATAAATAAGATCCTGCCTCAATATCAATCAAGGATCCGTGCAGCATAATGGAATAAGAAGAAGTATATAAACAAATCATATACCTCACACCATCTGAAGAAGTGGATGAAGAAGTGGATGTTCATATCTTTAGAAATAATCCACAGTGAATAACACTATTCACATTGTCAATGCGCAGGCAGCCCATTACCAAACTAGACTTTGGCTCCTCTTGCATCGATCATTTTCTGGCTTATCACAATCTGGGCATCTAAAATAGCTGTCAATAAGCTGAAGTGTGTTGAACAATCGATCGCATAACATCGATCGCAAGGAGAAAACTACTCTGGACTCTCGGACTTTGTAGCTCTCGAGCTACCTGGCTATGTAGCGCTCTAGCTACGCCACTGTAGCTCTGCGGCTATGCCTGACCTTTCAGTTCTTTGGCTAACCTTTTCTTGCTGCCTCGATCAAGCTCTGTGACTCTCTGCAGCATATCGGCGCTCTAGCTATCTCTGTTTTGGCCTAGTCGTCTTGTTTTGTGGTTTTCCATCGGGTGCAGCCTCTTCATTTTCTCTCTAGAATTCTGGCTCTCGCACACACTCTAGCACGCAGACTCTCTGTTATCTGGCACTATCTCTTCAGCCTTCTCCAACCTTAGCTCTTTGTCACCCATCGTGTTTTATAACACATTTGGGACAAGGCTGCTTAAAAAGTGGAGTCAGTTTTGTTTATAATAGAGGTCTGTTGTTTAGGAATAGAAGTTGTTTGCATCGAATGTTCGCTAGCACAACAAAACCCCAAAACTAGCCTTTTTTTTGTTAAAACAAACAAATACACGTGGAACATTGAAAAACCAAAAAAAAACTAAAAATTTGGACTTCAAGTTTCATCCAATCGGGCTTATAAACCTGTTGGTTCCGTGCTATATCACAATCACATATTGCTGAGGTCATTGGCCCTATATATCAGGGGATCGCTGATATGCCGATCCGCCGATCGCCGATATGCTGATTTAATCCTAGCCATTGATCTGTCCCAATTCAATGGTGGAGATCGCTCATCACTGATTATTATCACATATCGCAATCGCTGCGGCCCAGGGCCCTGCCTTTGGCATACGCCGACACTGATTGCCGATATCAGTAATCGCATATCGCTCATTCCAAAGGCCCGATATCACAACTAGCATTCCTCCAATCTCCGATCAATCAGAGATTGTTGATCAGGGTTACAAATGCCCGCTTAAGTTCGCCCTTTAGACTCCTTCTGATGCAATTTGTCTTATAAGGCTAAAAAACCCATTTTTATGACAAAAAGCTTCCTTTTTCAAAGGAACTAAGAAAAACACTTTTCGTGATAACTTCATCATCCAGTCTCGGATTGACGAACCGTTCACACCTCCATGATCAAGACGACAAGATCTACGCTCTAGTCCTATGTCGACATCATTCCAAACACTTTGATTTTCAAGCATTTCCATGCCATTGTGTCTGAAGATCTACCTAGATCAATCCTCCCCACTGAGGAGCTTTTGGTCCTCCAAAAGAATAAAAAATAATCTACAACTCTCTTTGTACCCTATCTGCATCACAAGCATCCTGAAAAGGTCTCGCTTCCATCTCCTTCACCTTTGTTCTTCAGATCCTTGAGAGATGAACCGACACCTGCTACCTCTGCAACCTGTAGTACATTATTTCGCAAATTACATGCTTAAATGACATGACCAAGTAATGACCCAAATGTCCCATACTTGCCACGAGTTTATAACTCATACTCGGTGGTCAAGTTTACAACAAGATGGACGTAATACTCCAGCTATGACAACAAGGCAAACCTATCATGGTTGCTTCAAAAAGTGATGGAAAACACATCATCACTACAACACATGATTTACATACATAAGGCCAAACACTGTTATTTCAACAAGTGATGGGAACATAACATCACTTTTAGAGTTTTAACATGCAATTCAAAATACGATTCAAAACATGACTAGACATCATTGTTGCGGACCAAGTCATGGAAACACATCATCACTTTTACACTTTAAAATGCAACAAATGATTTACAAAAGAATGACCATGAAACGACAACATGTCTAGAAACCAATTCTCACTTATCTTTGTGAATGGGTCACCTCCTTGAGGTGGTTTTGCTTGTCGAACAACTGCTCTTCCTAGTTCATGTACCGATGCTTTGTCTTTAAGGCGCTGCTCTGGATGGAGCCTCCAACAAGTGGCTCTTTGATGGCCATTTCTGTTGCAATGACTGCAGTAGGCTTTCTTCCTCCATATTTTCTTAACCTGTTTCTTTTCATGCTATTGAGAGGGTCTTTCACGCCTCATGAGTGATGCGATTCTTTTCCAACACTTAGAAAAGGTATGGTTAGGTAAACTACAAAAGGTACATGTTTTCCAATGCCTGGATCTTCGTTCATAATTAACAACATGATCATAATCAAAATGAACATTCGAAGATAGAAAATGGTTATACCTTCCTTTGCTATATTTGATGTCAGTATGGCGATGAGAGCTTGCCTCAACTCTCTCCCTGCAATGGATACTGCCATGGGATGATGGGGATGTTTTCCCATCATTCTCTTTCCTCGACGATGTCTCATATGAATCTAACACCTTTGAGCACTCTCCTTTAGTGTATCTCGAGTCTGCAAATGGATGTTCGTGCACAATCTCCAAAGGTGGAGTTATGCCTTGGTTATTAACACCAAGTCCTTCTTTCTCCTCGTTCCTCATCCTTGTAAGGAGACTCATGTTTGTCCCTATAATTGGGATCTCCAAATCTCCAACAAACATCATACTATGAGAAGATGAAACCGAAAGGAAATAAACATATTTTACCTTCTCTTTCGATTTGTAAAGATCTGATGAGGGTTTCTCATCATCCATTGTTGGTGGTTCACTAACTGTCTCAGTGCATTCCCCAACTTCTTTCCTGACATACCCAAGCCCTGCCTGACGAGGTAATTCCTCTACTTTGATGGGGTTGACAATGCCTTGGTCATTAATGCCCAAGCCTTTCCCTTCATACCCCATTCTCTTCAACAGTTTGGAGCCAATTCCTGTGGTGTGATTTTCAAACATAGCAAAATCATCATCAGGAAACATACATGAAGATGGAGAACTACTTTTACCTCACATGGGTTACGCTACAACTTTTCCTAGGCCTCGTCCTTTGCTTGCAGTTGTCGTAGCAAACTTTGCTTTTCCTCTTTCTCTTCATGTAGGCGCATCTTCAATTCATCGTTCTCTGTTTGAAGATTATGTTTGTTTTGCTTCAGTTCTTCCATGGCCTCTTCTGTGGCTTGCAACTGAAGCTGTAATCGCTCCTTTTCCTTTGTCTCTTTCTGTAGAGTTTCATACATAATTTTCACTTTCTTGTAAATGTCGAGCATGGTCTCATACGTTACTCTTTCATCCTCAGTCATTGTGCGTTCCATTTTTCATGCTGCAATTCACATCAACACAAAGACTGCTTTGATACCACTTGATCCAGGTCTGGGTGTGAAGAAGGACCCTTCCAAGACCTTTTACTTTTGTGATGTGTTAAATTTCTTTTTAAAAGAACATTAATGAATACATTTTCATGCGGAAAAGAAGATGAATATAACAATCATCGGCACATGAAAACATAAGCCGTTGATACTAGAGTTCGTCCAGGAGAGACTACGTCTCCGGGCCCCAGTGTCAAGATGGTGTAGGTCGCTGCATTAAGTGCTATCAATAAAAGTGATGTACACAAGAGATGATATCGTGATCATACAAGGAAAAATTCCCTCACGCAGGAGTGGCTCTAAGAGATATTCCACATCTGGAATTCTCAATCAAAAGACTCCTATCAGTATGACACAAAAACATACATGGTGAGCAACCTGCCAACATGTCACAAAAGGGATGTCAAAACAAAACACATGCATGACGACAACAAGAGTATCCCAACAACATACAACAAGGGATCTCAAAGCATAACATGAAGAGTTATGACAGCAAGTACATCATATAGAAGATTCTGCATCAAATTAGCAAGGAATCATGACAACATATAATAAATAAGATCTTGCCTCAATATCAATCAAGGATCTGTGCAGCATAATGGAATAAGAAGAAGTATATAAACAAATCATATACCTCACACCATCTGAGGAAGTGGATGTTCATATCTTTAGAAACAATCCACAGTGAATAGCTTGTTCACATTGTCAATGCGCAAGCAGCCCGTTACCAAACTGGACTTTGGATCCTCTTACATCGATTGTTTTTTGGCTTATCACAATCTGGGAATTTGAAACAGCTGTCAATAAGCTGAAGTGTGCTAAACAATCGATCGCACAGCATCAATCGCAAGGAGAAAATTGCTCTGGACTCTCGGGCTCTATAGCTCTTGGGCTATCTGGCTGTGTAGCACTTTGGCTACGCCACTGCAACTCTATGGCTCTACTTGACCTTCCGGTTCTTTGGCTCGCCTTCTCTTGCTGCCTCAATCAAGCTCTGTGACTCTCTGTGGCATATTGGTGCTCTAGCCATCTCTGTCTTGGCCTGGTCATTTCGTTCTACAGCTTTCCATCAAGTGCAGCCTGTTCATTTGCTCTCCAGCATTCAGGCTCTCGCACACACTCTAGCACGCAGACTCTCTACTATCTGGCACTGTCTCTCCAACATTCTCCAGCCTCGGCTCTCTGTCACCCATCGTGTTTTATAACACGTTTGGCACAAGGCCGCTTAAAAATTGGAGTCGGTTTTGTTTATAATAGAGGTCTGTTGTTTAGTAATAGAAGCCGTTTGCATCAAATGTTTGCTGGCGCAACAAAACCCCAAAACTGGCCTTTTTCTGTTAAAACAGACAAACACACGCAGAACATTGCAAAATCCGAAAGAACTAAAAATTCAGACTTCAAATTTCATCCAATTGGGCTTATAAACCCGTCGGGTCTACGCTATATCGCAATCACATATCGCTGAGGTCATTGGCCTTATATATCAGTGGATCGCCAATATGTTGATCTGTCGATCGCCAATATGCCAATTTAATCTTGGCCGTTGATTTGTCCTGATCCGATGATGGAGATCGCTCGTCACTGATCATTATTGCATATCGCAATCGCTGCGGCTGAAGGCCCTGCCTTTGGAATCCGTCAACGCCGATCGTCGATCGACCAATCATTCCGATCGCCAATATCGGTAATCACATATCACTCGTTCCAAAGGCCCAATATTGCAACTAGCATGCCCCCAATCTCCAATCAATCGAAGATTGTTGATTGGGGTTATTGAGGCCCGCTTATGTCTGCCATTTGGACTCCTTCTGATACGATTTGTCTTATAAGACTAAAAAACCCATTTTTATGAGAAAAAGCCTCCTTTTTCAAAGGAACTAAGGAAAACACTTTTCACGATAACTTCATGATCCGGTTTCGGATTGACGAACTGTTTGCACCTCCACGATTAGGACGACGAGATATACACTTTGGTCATGTGTCAACATCATTCCAAACACTTTGATTTTCGAGTGTTTCCATGCCATTGTGTCTGAAGATCCACCTGGATCATTTCAAGACCTAATTTACTACTGGTAGATATCATTGGTTTAGATTGTTTAACCTTTTGGTTTTTTATGGCAATGTTCTCCCACATGTCGAAAATATCATCAATCAATTCCTATATCTCTCCAGTTTTAAATGCAAACTGGAAAATGTTATCCATACCTCCGAATATCTCTGAATTTCATTTTCCACCTTTTGAATTGATTTTTTCTTCAGTTTGATAACCTATTTCCATACAACATTCCTTCTGAGAGGAGAAACTAACCTTTTTCTTATCCCCACCACATTTTTCTTCAAATTCACTATGAATAAATCTAACCCTTTAGATGAAATTCATAGATATCTTGTACTCATTTTTTTATTAGGATCACATGCCAATAACTTTGATTATGCATCCGTTAAACCAACATAAATGATACATCTCACTATTTCAAAATGTGAGTTATTGGGATATTCCTCCATCAATTGTCTTTTGGCCTCTATAGAATTGGTCCCCTCCAATTACATAATATTTGTATTCAAAACATTTTGACTTCTCAAATGCCTCTTTGTTAGGAACTTGAATTGGATCAACAAGAACCACAAAAACAACCACATGTGCATATGGATTGTACCTGAACAATGTTTCCAAGTTCTGAATATGCAGGTGGTGTGGCTTTCTAATTTGATATTTATATTTCCTTCATTTGGTTTATAGAATTGGTTGACATTAAGTTGAAATGTACGACCACCCTGAACTAAGTTTGTCTTTGTCAATCAATTTCGAAGGGAATTTTGTTTTGTTTTCATAATGCCATCCTCTAAATCAGTACCTGATGCTATGATTTCCCTGCTTCCCTTTGAGCCATCACTTTTATCTTCACTGTTTCCCATGATTTTTTCAAAATATTCAACTTTTGATTTCTTCCTCCTATGGGTTATCATATTTTCTTCAACATAAGAAATCTCCTCATCATCAACTGGAAGAGAGACATTACTAGGAATTTTTGTTTTTTCTCTTTTATGGCTTCTCTCCTTTCCAACATCAGTTCTAATCTCATTTTCATTAATGGAAACATATTCTTCAACATCAACTTCCTCGTCTTCAAAAGTAACATGTTTACCTTTACTAGATTGATCCACTATAGGCATTCTTTGTTGATACACTGTATGTAGTCTTGTAGCATCATGAAGTAATTTTTTTTGCTTCTTTCTCATATCTTCTTCTGACTTTGTGTAGAAACTACCAACCACATCCATAATATCTCGTTCTATATGATAAATTCCCCCCAACATAATTGAGAAACCCTCAACAATATTTTGTCAAACAAAATACAATATGTCATCAATTAATTAAGTTATAAAACATAATGATATATATTCTCATAGATGTATTCTCTAATACCCAGAAACCATTTATGGAAATTCCACCTAGAGACAACTTAATTAGATTTATTAATCACTTTTTAATAGTTTCTAAGTCTAAACTTAGGAAATATGATTAATTAATCAGAATTAAATAAGTCACGGTGTGAATGTTCTAGAAACTCACATGGATTGACAGGGAAATAATCTGGGCCATCGATTATGTTTTAATCTTGGTTGTTGGTGCTCCAAAAAAAGATTATAAGAAGAAGTCGAAATAATCTGGGCCACTGATTATGTTTTAATCTTGGTCGTTGGTGCTCCAACACGGATTGAAATAATTAAGTTATTAAAAATATGAATATAAAGATACAGTTACAATAATGCAAAACACATCAATATAAATAAGCAAACTTAATTTTTTGTGCAATGTCGTTTATGATTTGTTTACATATCTTTGTAGAAATTTCACATGTCTCATACATTGACAATGCAAAATGACATTTAATCATGTCATGTATCTTCGGCGGTTTTGTAAGTACATAAACAACTTCTGTATCTAACACCAAACATATGTCCAGTACTTTTCCCAACACCTCGTAACTTCAACCATCATAAATCATGCCAACATACAGATATATTTAGAGTTTCTTCATCTTCTCTATCTTTCACAAACCCACAATTGTGTACGATTCACTTCTGGTGATTTCCTCCAATATCAAATCACCTTCTTTTCACTTGAGGAGCCACTTACTAGATTTTTACGATGTGGCACAGGTCGGCTTCATTCAACATTATTGATTGAGGGTCTACTTGCAACTTTAGATGATGTCAATGCTACCTTTGGTCTAGAAAGATTCACAGATACCTTCTTTGAAGCCATTTTCCTACAATATATATAATATATATATATATATATATATATATATATATATAATATAGATATAGATATAGATATAGATATAGATATATCTATATATATATATACATGTATATATATATATAGTATATATGTATATACATGTATCTAATATCTATATCTATATCTATCTATATCTATATCTATATCTATCATATATATCTAATTATATATATATATATATATATATATATATAATATATATATATATATATAATATAGGTAAATTATAAAAAAAAACAAATATCTTAAGAAAACAAAAAATTGAAAAAAAATTAAAGTTAAAGAAAACTAGATTTAAAAATTCTAAACTTAAAAAAAAAAAACAAAAAACTATTTTAATTTAACTTTTATCTTTTAAATCGAAAAAAAAAGAAGTAACTTTTAACTTATATAATTTTTGCAGGGTCAGACTCGTTTGCCCACAGGCACGCCCATGGCATAGTGACCCCCTGGTAGGTAGGGGGTCATCGTGCCATGGGCGCTAGCCCATGGCATAGCGGCCCCCTAGTAGGCAGGGGGGCGATTCCCAAAATTGGACCCCTGCCTACCTGGGGGTTGTTGTGCCATGGGCGCCCCCGCACAATAGCCATCAAAACTATACCTCTTGCTTGAATTCTTCTTTGCTAACACATAATTTTTTTTGGATTTCCGTATCCTCTTGCTATAACCTTTCCAATTTCTTTGTCTATAATTTTTCATTTGGTTGATGGAAATACAATTATATGTCCCTTGTCATCCATTTGACCTACACTTGTAATATTCTTCTTTAGTCCTTGAACTAATAATGCATCAAATTCTTTTTCATACTTCTCAAGTTTGATTCTACCTATTCACATAACTTTTGTTGGAGCACTATTTCCAAAAATCACCTTACCATCTTTGTTTTTCTTGAGAAACTCAAACTTGTCTTTATCTCTAGTCATGTGATGATAGCATCCACTATCTATGTACCATTCTTCTTCGTCTTCAAATGAGCACAGAGAAAGAACACACCTAGTTTGTTCTTCTTCTTTTTGCTTATTATGAGAGGAGCTGGTGGATCCTTCCTTCTCAAGTCTTTTGGAAACAATATTCTTATATGAGTGCTTGCCACATTGTCTGTGGAGGTCCATTGACTTGTTCCTGGATTCTCTTGCTACATGCCCAAGCATGTTACATGTATAACATCTTATATGACCAGAAAAGGGAGTAGAGGAATTATAATATTTCTTTTTCATATTCTTTTTATTGTAATCAATAGCTTTGTGACCAAATATGTTGCAAGCAAGCAATATCCCTTAAAGAAACCTAAGTGACTGGGAGCTGATGACCTTCCTATGAATTGGTTATTTTCTTGAGATCGAAATAATCTGCTTCTACAATTAGCTGCAACATGTCCATAATTATGACATATACAACATTCAAAATTATTGATTAGAGGAGTGAATCAATTAATGTTTCTATTATTAAGAACAAATGATTTCCTTTGAAAATTCATCTTCCTTGGATGTTGATTTGGTTGACCTTTTATCTCTTTAATAGGAATTTTAGATTTCATTTGTTATCCTTCAATATCCTTGCACAAGCCTATGAACTAGATTCTCCTTTTACAGTTTCATGAAAACCAAGACCAGATTTAATGGAAGGAGACCTTTCACTACTAAGAATGTTATCCAAAATCTTACTACTATCTTGAAATTTGAAGTGTTTATCCTTTTCTTCTAATTTACCTTTTAGATTGTTTACCTCAACCTCTATTCTTTGGTATTATTATTCATTTTCCAGATACTATTTCATTATTCCTTCTTCAACCCTTCTTCATTCTTCCAATTGGTCCTTTAATTTGAGAATCTCTTCCTTCATCCCATTCCCTTATTCTTCAAATACTTGAAGTACCTCTTCATTTCACTTGTTTGACTTTTCAAAGTCTTCTCTTAGAGAGACATTCTCAGCTTCAAGTCCTTCACAATATTGTTTAAATTCTACTGCAACACTTACTGATTTAACATGATCCCTGTCATCACATGTCTGCAAATTATCCTTAAGATTCTTAATCCTTTTTAAAGAAAAATCAAGTTTTCTTCTAAGATTAAGAACTTCCTCTAACCAGTGTTCTTTTGAATCAGTAACTCCATCTGATATAACAAAGGTTGTTTTATCATCATACTCATGCTTTGACACATCTTTAGAAATAAGATTGTCTGATGGTTCTCTTGATGAACAATATTCCTTTGATTTACCTTCATGAGTGACCTACATATTATTCCATACTTCCTTTGTAGTTTCATAGTGCTTAACCTCACTGAATGTTTAATTAGGTATGTTGCTGATGATTTCATTTAATACAACATTATTCTTTTGTAATTATTCACTTGATGGAGGATTTTTAGTGAAACCATTACATACTAAATTCCAGACATAAGATCCTAGATTTATTAATTGAGACTTCATCTTTTATTTCCATTTTTTATAGTTATCATCACTTAGCCTAAACATACCTTTATTGCCCATGGTTTCTTAATTGTCTTGTTCTTCTATTGCAAATTTTTCTTAACCCACAGATGTAGATATTTCTATAACATCAGATGCATCACTTTCATTGTTCTCCTGAATTGACTTCTTCCTTTGATTTTCCTTCTTCTTTTGCTTATTTCCCGTCGTTCTTGATTCACTTCAAGCGGTTAAGCTTCAACTGAAATGACCTACTCTGATTCCAATTGTTGGGAAAAATACTTCTCTAAATAACACCCATGTATGTACGCATTTCCTCACTACAAAACTTGCATACATATATCAGAACAATGAACATTGAATCACCAATCACTAAACCATACTTAGATCATTCCATCAGTCACACATCAACACTGATTATTGAACCAAACATAGATCGTCATACTATAGCATCATTATCAATCAATATACTATTCAACACTGTTAGATACGGATGATCACGTTAGATACATAATCGACAGACAACAACAATCAAAACATAACTGATCAAATGTCATCAACAAGCCATATTACAAAACCCTAGTATATTTACGCGACTTTCACAAAGTGTATCAATGTATATGTGCTTACCATTCGCAACACTCGCGTATAGATCTGCACAAATTGAAAACACTTTGCATAATATATACGTGACTACCCGGAAGCAGATCCACATATATACACAAATAGACTGAGTAAAACTAGCTTATAGACATGAAATCATTGCACAACACAATGTCTGTCAAACCCCAATTCTCATCATATACTCTGTTACAATCACACATCATTGTACCATCATCATAGATCTATAAAACCATAAACACATTAAGAAATATGCATTCATTTCAGATCTATCATATCTAATCCATCTCCATGTTCCCTAGTGCACACCAGTTTCAAATCAAATCATTCATAAATAATCCATCACTTGCACACATAGCACTTTGATCTATATCGCCTTATATAGATTTAGCCTTAGCCAATACCTTAGTCCAATCCCTTAGTAATGTCGTTGGTATTATTTGACGGGATCAAATAACCATTTTCGCTCTCATTACTATGGTCCAATACAATGGTAAGGTCTCTTGGTATTCAAATTACCATGGTACGGATTACATATGCGACTTTATCTCATAGGAACTGCGAATGTACACGACCTTTCTTCTTAGGAGTTGCATATAATTTCCCAAACTTAACCTTTATCATTCATTGGTCTCTGAACTGATATTCATTTGTCCATCACCTTTGTCACATCTGTACCAGCCATCATAATTATCTTGTTACCATAATGTTGACATCTTTATCAAGTCCGCATATACTTTCCCAAAGTTCACTTTTATCATTCATTTGTCTCTGAACTAATATTCCTTTGTCCATCACCTCTATCACATATGTATCAACCTACATAATCATCTTGTAACTATTAGATGCACATGGAATGCGAAGAAACATGAATGATAAAAAAATGAATTGTATTTCTTATTAACATATATGTACATTTATAATACATTGGAGTGACCTTTGGATTCATCTTCCAATGTCTCTTGGACTCCTTTGACTATTTATCTTGCACACCGTAACCCTTAGAGGATTAGGTGTCCAACATTCCCCCCTCAATACGAAGGGGTTTGTATGAGTCCAAGAATAGAGTTGTAATACAAAATGTGAAAAATGCATGACAACACTAGGTTGAATGTGCTCTCTGAAATGTTGGCATAAGGTGGTGGTTTAAGGGTGACCACCAACACTAGAATTCTTAGTGCAGTTCCCAGAACTCTTCCAAGTCTGGAAAGAAGTTGAAATCGTCTACTAGAGGAAGTGATCCTAATGCTTTGAAGAGGAAGACCTTAAACCTAGAAAGGGAGGTCTCACCCTACATAAAAGGGAGAAACTCAGCCTAAAAATGGAGATCTCAACCTGTAGTGGTTTAAGGATGACCACCAACTTTGGAACGCTTAATGAAATTCTTGGAACTCTTCTAGAACTAGCAAGAAGCTAAAGTATTCTGCCAGAGGAAGTGTCTTGAATTATTTGAAGAGGGATAAGCTTAGCCTAAAAATGGAGGTCTCACCCTTCGTAGATGGTTTAAGTCTTACTACCAACTGAAGGCATGCTCAAGGGCATCTTTGTCTCTGGCTACAACTCTGAATCTTCTATGGCAAGTTGTGGCTCAAGCTTGCTTGATGTGGCTTTGAAACTTGTAGATGATCATCATTGCCCCTTCTGTCAGATACAAGGTAAGAATATGGAGAAAAATCAACTACAAGATTATTCAATACTCTGGAACAAGTTTTGAGATATGACTGAAATATCTTCTTGGCTATTGAAGCCCATTAACAAGAAGAAATCCATCCAATATGAATTTTTGCTCTTGCAGGAGGCTTTTTTTTGAAGCATCTATGTGAAGAATGAGTACACTGACCATAATGCTTGCATGGGTGAAGATCAAAACAATGATTTTTCACATGGACAACTCTATCACAATGTTGGCATTTGACAATCTATTGTAGATTTGGAAGAGGAGTAAGATCTAAAACAAGTGAAGATGAACTGCCATGAAGAAACCATGAACTTTGAAATTTGATTGGCTTTGAGTAGTCTGGAGTATGAAAGGATGCCTCCTTATAATATCCAAGACCTGTTCTATACTTATTGCTAACAAGCTCTTCCCAAGGTCTGATGATGGGCTTGGGAAGTGTAGGATGAACGTTTGCATCTTTTTGCACATCTGCTTCTGAAATTGGAATTGCATATGCAATTTCTTGATGTTGATGGGAATATGTTTCAATATTAAACAAAGGAATATTCTGAACAAAAAAAAGTCCATAATGATGTATTTTCTGATGTAAATCCACTTGTTGTAGGTACAATTCAAGCTGCAAAAACTCATTTTTTTCTTGTGCATTTTCTAGACAGATTTGAATATCAAAAAGGGTTCCCTTGTTGATTTTCACTGTACTTTCAGCAGTAGACATGATTAGAGTTCTCTGTTATCAACCCAAGAAACTCTCCTAGGTTGTAGCTTGGAGATGCTCGGGAACATTACAAATTCAACTTATTGTTGCAAATGGATGAATGGAAGGAATAATGCTTGTTCAAGCCAGATAACCACTCCTACTTTGCTTGACTCTAGACATGCATGGACACCCCCAGACTACAAGGCTTTAGACCACCAATTACTCACAATCTAAGGATTGGGTGAATATGGAGAATACTGACCACACCAGCAGATGCATAAAACCATGTGATGGCCGGCTACAACTAGTAAAGAGGTCTGCAAATCTAATTCCCTAATTTACAGATAGGATGACATCTCTCTGGAATTAGGTGAAAAGAAACCTGAATAACTCATTCACTGATACATGCAAGACTTTAACACAGAGGTAGGATGGCAGCTCCTCTAATGCTAAACATCAAGAGTTCAGGAAAACCACATATTAGGCACAGCCTGGAACAGAATAGAAATGGAAAGTGAGCAATTAACAACAAAAGAAGCTTGTATTAGATGAAAATGAAGACGAGATGTTGCAAGTATCAAAGTAGTTACAGTCTCCAGAAGTTGAACCTTACATCAAAACGACAACCATCAACCCTGATTACATCTTGTTTCTGGGTATATATGGAGTTTCATTACAAAGGCACTCAGCCATTATAGGTATGGAGGGGTCATAATTGACCACCAACTGCTTTAACTACTTGATGGAGTCTCTGGTACATTTGCTTGCTTCAGTGGATAAATCTGATCTTCTCAGGTGCTCTGTTGTCCTCGCGGGTAAGTGGAGTGTCATGTAGGATGTAATTCCATAACTGTTAAATGCATTCACCTGCTCGGTCTCTGTCCTTTTCCTCCTCAGCCATATTGTTTGTTGAACGTGGTTGTTGAGGAGAAAATGCACCGAGTACTGGTAAATTGGTCACCTTCGTCCTTCAGGTGCACGGGACAGTTCATGGACGTGTCTGGCGTGGCGAGTGTACGAGCAGGACAGAGGAGCTAGACTGGCCGTCAGATTAAGAGGATAGATAGCGGGGATTGCTTGGCTGTGGGTATTGGGAGATATGGAAGCGGAGTGAGCATGGGCCATTGGATCTAGGTGGACAAATCTGACGATCTTCAGGCAATGGAAACGCGCGGACGCTAACGGGCAGGAATGGAAGACAGGTGGGAAGTGGTATTGCTCGCACCACCGTTGGGGGTGGGCGGTAAAGGTACAATGGCGTGCGATACAACTCGGAGTGTGATGCGTGGTAGCGGGGAAAGGACGAAACCACTTTTCATCGCGTGTTATCGTCTTAGCGGTTTGAAGGCGCGGGGAGAGCGACTGTCGTCTGATCGTGGCGGAGATGATCGGACAGCAAGGAAATGGTCGCGTAAGTTACCGCGACGGGAGCCGTTAGATCGGGGTGGTGGAGATCAACGACTGGGGTTACGGTGAAGATTTTATGAAGGCGCGTAGTCATATGGACACGGGTTTTAACGCCCGAGGCTTAAGAACAATGGTTTTTAATATGATTTTTGACAAAACACAAGAAATGGAGATGAAGGGAGGGTGAGAGAGTGAAGTAAAGGAGAAGGTGAAAATGAACAGTATAGGTCTCCTTTGAGCATAACTAAGGACTGAGCTTATTGTCGACTCTCAAATATCAAAATATGTAGTAGGGCTAACACTGGCTCCTTCTGGGGATGAGATCCTCTCTGTGAGGTCTCAAGAACTGCAGATCAATTCCTTTCATGTGAAAATCAGATTAGCAAAATTTCCTAGTGTTCCATTGGGCATGGAGTCTAACTGAGCCTACACTAAAACTGATAAAATAACATATCTACAAATTTAAGGCCAAAAACCTTAAATAACATAAAATTTCAGAAAACGCCCATTAACTAGGCCACCAAAAACTGTTTCTCCTTCCATACTTTGCAGCATGAAAGTATTATTCCCTTGGATCTGAGAAATGATAAAAGGCCCTGTCCATAAAGCATCAAGCTTCCCATGGGTTCCTTTCTTCTCTTTCAATGCGTCCCACTTAAGAACCAAATCTCCAATCTAAAAATTATCTGTTTTTGTCCTCCTGTCAAAAGCTTCCTTAATATTCTTTTGATGTGTTGCAGACTTCTCAACCAGTTGTTCTCTGATTTGATGTACCTCTACTAAATCAGTGATCCTTTTTGCCATGTCTTCTTCCTCATTCTGCTTTTCTTGTAGGAACTTTGCCACAAGGAGGGTTAACTGAATTGGGAACACAGCCTCAGTGCCATATGCCAACTTGAATGGAGAACTCCCTGTGGATTTCTTGGTGGTTACTCTGTCAGCCCACAGTGCATACCTGAGCTTAGAATCCCAATTCTTTTTATTATCTTCCAACAGCTTTTTAACTATCCTTATTAGGCTTTTGTTGGAAGATTATGCTAGACCATTTCCTTGAGGGTAGTATGAGGTGGAATGAACCAATTTAATGCCCATTGAGTTACACATATCCACCAATTCCTTTGCCCTGAAGGCTGTTGCATTATCTGTGACTAATTTATGTGGACAGCCAAATCTGGTGAAGATATTCTCTGTTAGAAACCTCATGACCACATGATGATCGACCTTTCTGGTAAGGATGGCCTCAATCCATTTAGTGAAGTAGTCAGTGGCTACTAAGATCCATCTGTGCTGGCCACTGGAGTGTGGATTGATTTCTCCAATGAAATCCAAGCCCTAATACTAAAAAGGGCCACTAGCATGTATGGGTTTTAGGGGCAGGGACTTCAATTGTTGTTTCCCTTCAAATCTTTGGCACCTATCACAAGATTTAACAAATGAAAAGACATCAGCAAATAAGGTGGGCCAATAATATCTAGCCCTGAGGATTTTATGGGTTCTAGTTTTCCAATAATGATGCCCTCCACATATGCTGGAATGAAACTACTGTATAACTTCCACGGATTGTTCTTTGTCCAGACACCTCAAAAGAATTCCAGAGGGATCCCTCCAGTAGAGCAGGTTTTCATGAATGCAACATTTTGCTGCCCTGAGCTTAATAGTTCTGGCTTGGCTTGAACTAAGACCTGGAGGAACCTCTAGCTTCAACAAGAATTGAGCTATTGCAGAGTACTAATCACAAGAAGCTATATTTTCTGCCAATGGCTGATTTTTCCCTGGTTCAACTGTTTCTTCTGCTGCCTGACCATTTTCTAAAATCATACTTATCAAATTCATGTCCAACATTCTGCAATTTTCTTCAGTCATTAATCTAGCAAGGCCCTGACCTCTGAAAAGCTTGGTGAGCTTCAATTCTATGTTAAATTCAATAAGCTTTGAAATCCATTTAGCCCTTCTTCCATCAGCATTAGGCTACGTTAGGACATCTTTTATTGAAGCAGAGGGTACATATGCAATTATCTTGGAGTGCAGAATGTAAATTCTGAAAGTTTTCAAAGACTTTATAAGAGCATATGCTTGTTTCTTGATGATATCATACCTCAACTTAGCATCCCTTAAGGTTTTGCTGAAAAATGCCATTGGATGCTCTAAACCTTCCTCATCTGCTTGCATCAAAACTGCTGTAAGGGTGTCATCAGAGGCAAATGAAAATATATGGAACTCTTTGTTGTAATTTGGGCTGATCAAAGTAGGAGCTTCCATAATAGCTTTCTTAATGGATTCAAAGGATCTCCTTGCTGCATCAGTCCATTTGATCTCTGACCCCTTTTTCAACATGGAGGTAATATGCTTTACAAGTTCTACAAAATTTGGTATAAACCTCGTCACAAAATTTATTTTGCCCAGAAAGGATTGGATATCCTTCTTTGATCTCAGGATAGACAAGGTCTGTATTGCTCTTACTTTTTCTGGGTCAATCCGGACACCTGCGGCAGAAACAACATGTCCTAATAGCTTGCCTTCTTCTAAAGCAAACTGTGACTTTTTAGGATTTACTGAAATCCCAAACCTTCTGCACTTCAAAAACACTTTCTTCAAATGCTACAAATGGTCATGATGGCTGCTGGAGTATACTGTTATGTCATCAAGGTAGACAAAGACAAACTTATCCTTCTCTCCTACAAATGCTATATCCATAGCTCTCTGGAAGGTGGCTCCAGCATTCATCAGCCCAAAAGGCATCTTGGAATACATAAAATTTCCCCAAGGAGTGGTGAATGTAGTCTTCTCTTGGTCATCTGGATGTACAACAACCTGATTATACCCTTAAAATCCATCCAGGAAAGACATCACTTTGGCTCCTAAGACCTTCTAAAACAAATGCTCCATTTTGGGTAGAGGATAATTGTCTTTCTTAGAGCATTTGTTTAAGTTTCTAAAATCAACACAAAGCCTGATCTCTCCACTTTTCTTCCTTACCACTACCAAATTAGCTACCCATTTTGAATATCTAAGAGGGACTATGATTTTGGCAGCCAATAATTTTTTGATTTCTTTTTCAATCAGAGGGAGGAGCAAAGGATTTATTGGTCTCAGCTTCTGTTTGAAAGGGATGGTGTCTTTCTCTAAAGGAATTTTATGCTGGATGACCTTTTTGTCATATGTTTTCAGGTCACTATATTCCCAGGCAAAGACATCAGTAAACTGCTTCATTAAATTGCAGTATTCAGAACATTGGGCGGCAGATAGATTGGTGGACAAATTTATATACCTTGGATGCTCTGGACTCCCTATGTTATGCTTACAGACTGCAGATTGATCTTCTTTTTGGGCAGCCTTATATGGCACATCATTCTAGTCAAACAACTTTTCTAAAGGAACTTGACCCTTAGGTATCTGATTGCTAGGCAGTTGGACAATGCTATATTTTCCAATTCTGTTTCTAAGCTGGGACTGGGGATTTTCTTCCAAGGCTTCATTCTCTTGGTCAATTTGCATTCTGAAAAAATCATCAATGACTTGCAGAAACATATTCACTTCATCATCATCTTCAAAAACTTTCCACTGCTGAACATTATCAGGCAAGGATGGTTTGTATTTCATCTAGACTTCATAAACTAGTCTTGGAGGCACGGGGGGAATAAACATGCTAGCAGACACAGCAAGGGAATCGGCAAGCTGATTTTTTACTCTGGGGATATAAGAGATACAAAAATTATCAAAAGAATCTTTGAGTCTCCATACCTCATCCCTGTATGCTTTCAACCTTGGGTGCTTTGCTTGAAATGTTTTGTTTACTTGCTGAATGATAATATCAGCATCTCCAAACACCCTTATGCTTCTGATTCCTCTGCCTTTAGCTGCATTAAGGCCCAAGATCAGAGCCTCATACTCTGCTATATTGTTTGTGACTTGGAAAGCCAGCTTAAAAGAGAGATGTGTGCGTTCTTGTTTTGGAGAAATCAGCACCAACCCTACTCCTGTAGTTTCCTTTGAACATGCTCCATCAAAGAACATCTCCCAAACTAGACTTCCTTGCTCTCCCTCAGCCTAGACTACTGGTTTCTTGATCTGCATTGAGGCCTTCTAAGATTCTTCTATTTGGATAATACATGCCCCAAAATCAATGTCCACAGCATAAATGGGATGATTAGAAGGATTATTTTCATCACTGATGATGTAGGCCAACTGTGCTTCTCTGTACAATCTCCTACTTTCCCCTCCAAAAACTGGGATAGTGGCATAAGATAAATCATTCTGTAATGTCCCACCTAGTCTCTTAATCCACCCTCTAGACAACAGCATGTTGAACTTAAGAGGGACATCTGCTACCACAATGTCCATCATCATACTCTTCATGGGCAACTGAGTTATGGTAATAGCTAAATCTTTGATTAATCCCAAACATTTCACCTTTCTTGAATCAAAGGAGAATAGATCATGATATGGTCTGGTGATATCAAGGCCTAACTCTTCCATGATAGCTTTGGGCATCAGATTGTGGCTAGCCCCTGTGTCTAGCAAGTGATTGTGGAGGATTTTGTCATGAATGGTCAAGGAGACATAAAATGATGGGGAATTATCATTAGTAGGTTCGATCATTGGGCTAAGCACAACTGCAGGCTTATCATCTTGCAAATTGACATAGTCGGTGGGGGCTTGTATGGTTTTCATCTCAAGAGCATCAAGGATTGGCTTTCTAAAGACTTCACTCTTTGCAAGTTCTACCAGAGGCACAGAGATTTTTAACTTCTATACTTCTGATTCAAAGCTAAAAGGGGAAGGGGACTTGTCAAGACCTCTTACCTCTTGAGTTGGTGCTTTGGGGATGACTGGATCAGCTACTGGCTTCTTCTATCTGATATTCTGTTGTTCTATCAGGACAACAGCTTTTTGGGTAGGATTCTCCTTGACATTGTTTGCTCTTGACCTCAAATTATATCTTCGTTGTTCACCAGTCTGCAGAACAACCTCTCTGTCCCATTCTTGACTGGTTTGGTCTTGTAATAATGATTCCTCGTAGGCAACCAATGTCAAAAAGGCAGCGCTGCCCTTATCTTCCATGTAATGAATTTCATCCTCTTCTTCAAACTACTCCTCCTCCATGACTACGTTTTGAAAAGGAGCCTTAACCTTTTGTTCTTCATTGGCTTCTTTTCCCCTCTGAATGATTTGTGATTATTTGTTTGCTCTTCTGAATGGATTTGTATTTCTTGTAGCAAACGTGTTTGGAAGCCTTGCCTTTCCAGAGTTCTGCTCAACCTTCAGCTTGGATATCTCAGAAACCAATGACTCTATCATCTTAGTCATTTTATCTAATTTAGGTTCTGAAGATGGAACAGAGGAAGAAGAAGCCTCACCTCTCTGCCTCCTTCTATCAGCATGACTCTTGAGCTTTTTTGTAACCATGATATTAGATTCCACCTCTAATGCTGCATCTTGCATTTCAACTAGAATGGCACATCTCCTTTCTCTTAAAAGTAGGCAGAAATCAAAATCAAAAGCATTGGCATAAGTGAGTATGGCAAAGATGGGGGTAGGCTTTGCTTCAACTAGTATCTTACTATACATGCGGTTAAACCTCTTATTGAAATCAAGCAGTGATTCCCCATTTTCCCTCTTGAGATTTCCAAACTCTGTATGGTAATATAGCAAGTCCTTTTTATCCCCCCGATGCTTCAAAAATACATCATCCAATGCTTCAATGTCCGTTATAGACCTAGGGGCCAATTCTCTGAACCATTTTCTAGCCTCACCATCAAGGCTCTGGACAAACACTCTCATCCACACATCATCTTCACTAATATCCAGGTTATCAGCATAACTATAAAAAGATTCAAGGTGTTCTTCAACTGTTACTCCCTCTGTATCAGTGAATTTAGGCATGTATTTCTAGTATTCTCCTGCAGGAATGACATTCAAAGGAACAAGAAAAACCAAGGGTCCATACCTAGCAGCTATAATTCTTTCCATCTTTGTGGGTGCTTGCTGGCCTGCCATGACTAGGATAGGTGGAAGGATACTGGCAAATTGAATGGTAGGAAGCAATGAAATAGGTGACAGAAATGAAGAAAAATGATGGACTATATGGGAGACTTTATTTTGACTGAGATCCAAAGGGGAACTAAATAAACAAGGAGCTTTATGAATCTCTGAAGGTATTTCTTCACTAACAATGTTAGGCTCTATATCTTCAAACTGCACATTCTCAGCTATAATCGTCTCTTGCAGAGATGCATAAGATTTCTTAGGCTTACCTGATCCTGATGCACCTTTCTGCGATGTTTTCCTTTGCATAGCATTCTTCTCGAGGTCAGGCACTGGGTCAGCTGGTGATTTTTGAGGATTTCTCTGGGTATGCCTCACAAACTGAGCTAGAACTTTAATGTGTAGTCGCCACTAGGTTGGTTATCCAGTAGAGTCACCAAATAGATGATTACAACCAAAAATGTGTCCAGACTTTGTCTATCATCAAAGCTGGAACTGTGTCATTCTCCGAGGGAAGCTGAGCTTCAATCTCCTCTCCCCGGCAACGGCGCCAATTAATGTTATCACCCCAAGAAACTCTCCTAGGTTGTAGCTCGGAGATGCTCGAGAACATTACAAATTCAACTTATTGTTGCAAATGGATGAATGGAAGGAATGATGCTTGTTCAAGCCATATAACCACTCCTACTTTGCTTGATTCCAAACATGCGTGAACATCCCCAGACTACAAGGCTTTATACCACCAATTACTCACAGTTTAAGGATTGGGTGAATATGGAGAATACTGACCACACCAGTAGATGTACAAAACCATGTGATGGCCGACTGCAACCAGTAAAGAGGTCTGCAAATCTAATTCTCTAATGTACAAACAGGATGACAGCTTTCTGGCATTAGGTGAAAAGAAACCTAAATAACTCATTCACTGATACATGCAAGACTTTAACACAGAGGTAGGATGACAACTCCTCTAATGCTAAACATCAAGAGTTCAGGAAAACCGCATATCAGGCATAGCTTGGAACATAATAGAAATGGAAAGTGAGCAATTAACAGCAAAAGAAGCTTGTATTAGCTAAAAATGAAGATGAGACGCTACAGGTATCAAAGTAGTTACAGTCTCTAGAAGTTGAACTTTACATCAAAAGAACAACCATCAACCCTGATTACATCTTGTTTCTGGGTATATATAGAGTTTCATTACAAAGGCACTCAGCCATTCTAGGTATGGAGGGGTCATAATTGACCACCAACCACTTTAACTGCTTGATGGAGTCTCTGGTGCATTTGCTTGCTTCAGTGGATAAATCTAATCTTCTCAGGTGCTCTGCTATCCTCGTGGGCAGGTGGAGTGTCGTGTAGGATGGAATTTCATAACTGTTAAATGCATTCACCTGCTCGGGCTCTGTCCTTTTCCTCCTCGGCCATACTATTTGTCGAACACGGTTGTTAAGGAGCAAATGCACTGGGTACTGGTAAACTGGTCACCTTCGTCCTTCGAGTGCACAGGACGGTTCATGGACGTGTCTGGCGTGGCGAGTGTACGAGCAAGATGGAGGAGCTAGACTAGTCGTCGGATTAAGAGGATAGACGACAGGGATTGCTTGGTTGTGGGTATCGAGAGATATGGAAGCGAAGTGAGCACGGGCCATTGGATCTGGGTGGACAGATCCAATGATCATCGGGCGGTGGAAACGCGTGGACGTTAACAGGAAAGAATGGAAGACGAGCGGTAAGTGGTATTGCTCGCACCACCGTTGGGGGTTGGGCGATAAAGGTACAATGGTGTGTGATACCGATCGGAGTGTGACGCGTGGCGGCGGGGACAGGATGAAACCACTTTTCATCGCATGTTATCATCTTAGGGGTTTGAAGGTGCGGGGAGAGCAACTGTCGTTCGATCGCGGCGGAGATGATTGGACGGTGGGGAAACGGTCACATAAGTTACTGCGACGGGAGCCGTTAGATTGAGGTGGCAGAGATCAATGGTTGGGGTTACGGTGAAGATTTTATGAAGGTGCGTGGTTGTATGGACGTGGGTTTTAACGCCTGGGGCTTAAGAACAATGGTTTTTAATATGATTTTTGACAAAAATGCAAGAAATGGAGATGAAGGGAGGGTGAGAGAGTGAAGTAAAGGAGAAGGTGAAAATGAATAGTATAGGTCTCCTTTGAGCATAACCAAGGACTGAGCTTATCGCTGACTCTCAAATATCAAAATATGTAGCAGCGCTAAGATCTGTTCTATACTTATTGCTAGCAAGCTCTTCCCAAGGTCTGATGATGGGCTTGGGAAGTGTAGGATGAATGTTTGCATCTTTTTGCACATCTGCTTCTGAAATTGGAATTGCATATGCAATTTCTTGATGTTGATGGGAATATGTTTCAATATTAAACAAAGGACTATTATGAACAAAAAAAATTCCATAATGATGTCTTTTCTGATGTAACTCCACTTGTTGTAGGTACAATTCAAGCTGCAAAAGTTCATTTTTTTCTTGTGCATTTTCTAGACATATTTGAATATCAAAAAGGGTTCCCTTGTTGATCTTCACTGTACTTTCAGCAGTAGACATGATTAGAGTTCTCAATAACTCTAATAAAGTGTCAATTTTAACCATTTTATTAACAACTCAAACTTAGCAAAAGAAGGACATTCAAAAAACTTGGATGCTTGAGCTTGCTATACTGCCTCAAAACTAGGGAAACTCCAAAAAAGAAAGCTCTATGTGCCCAAAACATGAGTGGGACTTTGATGGTCACTGCAATTTTTTAAAATGATGATCAATTTTTTTTAGAACTTCCAACTATGGAATTCCTAAAGGACAGCCTTGCTACTCAAATTATGGAAGAACCAACTCAGAAAACAAAATTGACTTGGAATTTTAGCAAAGGGATTGTAAATAAATGGTTATAATTTGTGCTGGTGTTTTTACTTTCGTGATATGAAGTTTCCTTATCCTTGTACATCTCAAGAGGCCCCCTTATAGAAGTGTGAGTTCAATAGTATAGTTTCTTTTCATATGATTTACTTATGCTCTATTTTTCTTACACTTAGATTAATGCTTTGTCTCATATAGATTTAGATTAATTCTCTATTTCATAATTTAGATTGTATCTCACCTTTTACTCATTTGTTTTCCTTTATCTTCCATGGGTCAAGCACTTGAGAAAAATAAAAAAAGACCAAAAACAGTTATTTCACTACTCTTTAATTCACTGTCTCAAATTTATAAATAGTTTAGTTATGATTGGCTCTAATTGATATGCACACATCAGTAATCTCAATAGGATCTTTGCAAATTAATTCCAATCACTTGCTTCTCACTTTGGAATAAGATATTATTTATTTCATAGAATGAGTTGGATTGATTTCTGTAAACTAGATTTACTTTCAAAGTCAAATAGATCATATTTGCTTTCAAGTTTAGTAGATTAGATTTATTTTCAAGTTCAATAGATTAGATTTGTTTCAAAAGTTCAATAACTTATATTTATTTTCAAAGCTCAATAGACTATATTTATTTTCAAAGTCCAATAGAATAGGTGTTGTTTTCATGTCCAATAAAATAGAATTTCAAAGTTTTCGTAGTACATAATTAGATTAGAATTGTTCCGAATTGATTTACTTTTTGAGTTCTGAATTTGATGCTTTATTAGTTACAATTTTTGAGAAAGAACATGTGTGTGTGTGTGCTCACTTAGATCTTTTCATAAATAGGTTCCATTTTAGTGTCACAATCATTTTCATAAATTGATTTTCTTTTCGATTGAAATTAAATAGCCTAGCATATATAGTGCAAGTATGCTTCACAAGAATATGAACCCTGGATTGATAATTTAATGCAAGTAATTTAAGCAACAATTAAATTACCCAAGAATAGCTCTCTAATACCCAATATCTTAGGGCTCTAATTAAGGAGGGTCAATTGTACCATTAATCATACTACTCAATTACTTAGGTGAAGAAGAGTATTCTTCCCAAGAGTTGTGGTCCTTAGCGTCACTATAGTATTCATGCGACCGAGTGACTGATCTAAGGCTAGTTTCAGGATTCCTACAAGACTTCTAATATACGTGAGGGTATGTGGAAGTAAAATTATGTGTATAGGGGTCGTTTGGTGTAGTACTACTTGAAGGGGTACCAATGGGGATTATATAGGTTTCAATTACATGAAATCATGTGTAGTTATTGCATTTATTCTTCCTTAATCATAGTTTTACCCGCTTAAGGAAATATCACTATGGTCTTTATAGATGCCATAACACATCTTTAGTATGGAAATACTTTCTAATAACACTTAGAATATTTCTAATAACACTAAGGAAAGTTCTCTAATATCACTTGTAATATACTCGATAGAAATACTCATATTAGAAATGCAAATAACATTAAGATATTTAGCATACATTAATTAGAATGATGAGCATAATGTTAACTTGAGCCAAAATAAAATACCTTTGTTATTAAGAATGCATTGTTCAGTTGCCTCTTTGAAGAGGAAACCTCCAATAAAACATACCTCATTTACAATTATTTTCAAAAACATCTTTTACATTAATTTAACTCTATATATACTATATCTACCCTCTTAAAAGATTCTCGAAAAAAACATTTTAATAAAACCACTTACAATAAATACATTCATACTACTACTAAACTTATTTACTAATCATACTTAAAAATATATTAATCTATCTATTAAAATTAACGAAACTAAAACCTAAAACTAAAAAGCTAACAATTTTGATTAAGAAATCAATTCCGATATAAAATAAACCTATACTTCAACGGATAAAAACTACAATAAACATATCAAACATGATTAATCTAGTTAAATTTTCCTTCAAACATGATTAATCTACTTAAATTTTCCTTTTTGTTCAAACATCTTCATTCATACTACTACTAAACTTATTTACTAAATCATACTTAAAAATATATTAACCTATCTATTAAAATTTAATGAAACTAAAACCTAACAGTGAAAAGCTAACATTTTGATTAAGAAATCAATTCCAATATAAAACAAACCTATACTTCAACTAATAAAAACTACAATAAACATATCAACCGGATTAATCTAGTTAAATTTTCCTTCAAACATGATTAATCTACTATAATTTCCTTCTTGTTCAAGCATCTTCCTCCTATCTTTTATGTCTTTTCTTCCCCACCAACATATATGTACTTATATTTTCCTTCTCTATGTTCAAGCATCTTCCTCCTATCTTTTATGTCTTTTCTTTCCTAACAACATATTTGTATTTATTGGGATATTAAAATTCGTGAAAGCTTTTAAATTTTATACTAAAATATGATTTTTAAGCATAGAACACAACATGAAGAAAGAAAGAATCTAGATTATATAAATGTAATGGACCTCTGATAATACATTAAATATTTGGAAAGCAATCAAGTTGCCCCAATTTCAATAAAATTGCTCAAAAATTTGTACCTTATGCATATTATCAATTTACCGTTTTAAAGTACATTCTTACTATTTTAAAAAGGGGATAAACAGACAACTAAAGTGATAGATCATTAGCTATAATTCTTTTTGCTGTAAAGTGGACGTGATCATATGGTCGTGTAAAATTTAAAGTGAATTTAACACAAAGGAATGGAGAAAAGTATTATTTATGGCTTTCTTATACTCGAAAGTAAGTCAAACCCATCCCTTAGTGTAAGATTGCCAAATACGATAATAATCATATTCAAATACTTCGAAAATTAAAATATATTTGGTATTCTAAAATATTCATTCAAATATTTTATTTATAGATTTTTAATATAAGTCAAATCCACCTTTAATTTTAGATGACGCAACAAAATAAGAATTATATTCAAATATCAATAAAATACAGAAAGATTTGGTATTTTCAAATATTATTTATATTTATTTAGTGATTAATTAATAGGAGTGGTTATATTTTTCTATTACGATTAAACACTTTTAAAACGTTTGATGTGATGTGCTTACTGACTTGATTTGTTGATTAAGAATGGTATTTCTATTCTCTCATTAAAATCCAATTTCAATTTTTTACTATTTACTAATGAGAATCCAATTTCATTTTTTTACTATTTATTAATATATAAATTTCTTATTAATTAGTAATAATATAATGATAAAGATAATATTAATATTAATAATTATAGATTATAATTTTGATATTAATACTTAAATAATGATGAATATAATTTTTATTAATAAATAAATAATGATGAATATAATGTTTTAATAATGATGAATATAATGTTTATATATATATATATATATCAAATTGTTTGTGTTCTTTTAAATTTGATTTATGTTTGAGAAATGGTTACCCAGGGGTATCTAAGTCGTCAAAATCACTTGATGATCACACCCCATTTAGGCCACAACAACTCCAAGCTCGTTGGATCTCCTCCCTCTAGGACAACAGACTCCATGAAATTTGACCCTGAGTCGCCTTGCTAACAAAGCTCATCCTCACCTAGTTGTACTAGCAAGACTTAACAATATAATATTGAATTTTAATATTAATAATATTTTTATTTTATATATAAAATTTAAATTTAAATTAATTTTATAATTGAAATGATTTTGTTTTCAATCAAAATTACATACAAATTTGTTTTTTTTTTTATTTATATATAAAATATAAAATTCTACTTTAAATTTAATTATATATAAATATAAAATTCTACTTTAAATTTTTAGAAAAATCTAATCTATTAAATATACTCAAACCCAAATAAATTTATACGAAGAAAGTCAAAATCAACTTATTAGTAGCATTACTATCAAAGGGAGATAAGACTTTTTATATGGATAACATTCTCATAAACCATTCCTATTTTATAATTATTATACTAGTAATATTATTTATAATATACATATTTAATAAAATAAAAAGTTATATATATGTATACATATATAAATTAATGTATGAATATTTTTATTAAATTTAGATTTTTTTAAGGTGTAGATTAATAAGTGATAAGATGCACAATTAAGGTGTTCCTTATGATGCCTTGATGTGGGTGGATGAGCTTTGCAGTTATAGAACAATAGGGAGGGGATTTCACCTTCTCACATGATTATAAGGTGACACATGCAGTGTGCCAAGGACAAGTGGCGCTAGGGTCCACAAAGGTTTGAGATGCAAAATATCTAGTTATAATCATGTTGGTGGGCTAGCTCTGACAATTGGTATCTCAGGTTATGGGAGATTGCAAGGGTGGTAAGGGCAACGATGAGTATGCACAGGCTCCAACCTATGCATGCTTATCATATTGGCAATTTTTTAGTCTAAGACCATCACAGACTAGTGGGGTTTGCATTGTGGCTCCATTGGTGAACTAATTTGTAGGGTGTGGGATCCTGGAGCGATGACTTGTTGTGAATCGCCATGTTGTTGGTTAGGATTGTAGTGGGAGGGCGCTTCTCTGCATTGGATTGATGTTTGACTCAAGGGGGGTCGAGGTTCTTCTAGTGTGCATCTAGTAAGTCTTCTTGTCCCGTTCTTTGGACCTCAGAGCATTGCATTTGTAGAAAGCCTGGGTGTGGTGTTTTTTCATTTTAACTGTGTCCTTTCCCTCTCGTGCCCCACAAAATTATATTGAGGTTTTTTAGTTTGTAGTGGTAATTACTATGTGTTTTTGCCCCTAGTTGTTTTAGGATTGGGGGTTGGAATTTAGAGTTTTAGGTGCTTGGTCCCTTTGCTGCTTCGGGCAATGTAGTCAAGGGGTGTCTCTAGGATCCAAGGGGGTATGTTTATGAGACCCTGGTAGAAGATTATTTGGTTCCTTGAGGCACTCTTGTTGTTGAACTTAGAAGCTAGATAACACTGCAAGTCTCCTACGCTTGGGAGAAAAATTGAAGCTGGTCTTTGTAGTCTAGTGCAATTGTAGTCATGCTTTGACAATGCGGTCATGCTCGACAGGAGTTGGGACATTGTGGCCAGCCAGCGAATCATGGAGGATAGGTGGGATAAATGGAAGGTGATGGGGCTGTGGAGGTGGCTTTTAAGGAGAACTAGCTCATGACCATATTTTGTCTCCTGACCGCATGGATAATCCACCCTTTTTGGATTCTCTGGACTTGCAACTGCGTAATGTTACTACACTCTTGGAGGAAATGAGTCAACATCGACATGATGATCATAATGAAGTGATAACTTTTATGAATGATCTCCAACATAATCAGTGGGATATCCTAGATTAGTTGGCTTCTCTTAGACAGAATCAAAGGCGAACAAATGAGCCGCTTGAACAAATTGAGGGTCGCCTTGCTCATCTAGAGTTCCATGTTCATGGTGACCTTAGACCTCCGAACATACCTAGTGTCATACATGCATCATCATTTCCTCATGATCCTTGATGGCGGTGGGATGCATTTTCATTCTCTATGTGTTTTGGGCTCTTTGGTCATTTTGTTTCTGGATACTATGTAAATTTTGGCATTTTTCTCTTAGTTTTTGTATTTCCCTCCTGGCCAACAAATCTAGTATGAGTGAGACCAAGAGAGCAGTGTTATTCATGTAAATTTGTTGTAATGTTTTGATGAATTAATATAAGTTGGTTGATCAACAAAAAAGGTGCTACTTATGATATTATTGGTTCAAACCCCCAATCAACCTTGTATATTGAGTGAAAGAGTCACATTGGTACACGTAGAAGTTATAGTGGTAAAGGTTAGAATTCAGACCCATATCATGCAAATATGGACCCAACCTAATTGTAGATTGGGCTAGCTCAAAAAGAACAAAAAAATAACTATTAAGAAATTACCAACTTTGATGTAACATTAAAGTTATAAAATACTCATTAATATAGAAAAAAATTACACCCTGCATCTATCTAATTAATTAATCATAATATACTAACTATATAGTTTTTTGTAGATTTAATGCCCATATAAAAAGAGCTTTGTGAAATAAGCATATAAAACAAAAAAAAAGGCATTCAGACATTACCAACATTAATGTAACATTAATGTTATAAAATACTTATTAATATAGAACAAAAAATTGAAACATGCATCTATCTAATTAATCATATTGTACTAGCTCCATATCTCTTCTAAGTAGTTACGCATGAGTTGAAATTATATTTTTACCTTCAACTACTCATGTTGTATGGTTATAAAAACATTACTATTCTATTTACCAAAGGGCCCAACTTTTGACATGTATCAAAATTTTACCATGCCATGAAGCTTTGATTTTCTAACACATTGTGTATGAGTTGAAATTGTGTTTTTTTCTTTGACTATTCAGGTTGTGTTTTGAAAATATTTTCTATTCTATTTACCGAAGGGCTAGAGTTTTGACATGTATCAAAATCTTACCATGCTATAAAGATTTAATCTTTTAACACATTGAACCAATGTTGATGCATGAGACTTTGTTGTTGTAGTATTAAGTTTATAAAAGTTTTGTACCTCATTAAAACTTTTATATATATATCAAAATATTACTATGCCCAGAAGCTTTCATCTTTTAACACTTTGAACTACCACTAATACATGGGACTTTTTGTTATTGTATTAGTCAAAGTTCTACATATATATTCTTTAGCATGGTGTATAGACATTGTCTAATATTCTTTAAATATGTTCAAGATTCATAGTTTAGGTGGTTAGTAATACTATTCGTTCTCTTTCTCACCTAAATTCAAGATTCATAGTTTAGGTGGTTAGTAAGACTATTGGTTCTCTTTCTCACCTAAATTCAATTTCCAAAAATGAAATTTTGGCTAGCCTAATTTTTGATATTGATAAATTATTGTTATATACTTAAATCATTCTAATTTTAAATATTACTATATTGAATATGACTATATTGCTAGATAATTTTAATAAATTATTTAATTCCTCTAATTAAAAATATATATCTTTATATAAAAATAATTAAATATTTAAATATCTCTAAATATTCTTTATATAAAATAATTAAATATTTAAATATCTCTAAATAATTATAACTTATGAATTCATATAACTTAAAAAAATACTTCACATAAACATATTTCCTTCATCAAATTCAATTTTATAAAAACACATTATTAAATATATTCTAAAACACATTATTAAAAATACTTTTTTCAGTGAAAATTAAAATTAAAATTTTTAAATATTAAAATGAACAAAAACATTTAAAAAATACAATAACTATAATCCCAATCTAATTATATATATAATTGAGAAAATATACTCTAAACAATCCATCGATAAAAACCACAAATTTTTCAATCCATCAATAAAACTCACAATTTTTTCGATTTATTAGTCTAGCCATAGTCTATTTAATACCCATTATAAATGGTCGCTGTCGTCCACCATTCTCTAATGTGGAAAGAGGTCCCACTTATAAGGCGGAAAAAAATATTCCAATACCATATGTAGGGTACCCCACAGAAAGGATTATAATCCCAATCTAATTAATATATATATATATTAACATTGAGAAAATATAGTCTAAACAATCCATCGATAAAAATCACAAATTTTTCAATCCATTAATAAAACTCAGAATTTTCTCGATTTTTTAGTATAGACAGAGTCTATTAAATACCCATTATAAATGGTCGCGGTCGTCCACCTCCATTTTCTAATGTGGAAAGAGGTCCCACTTATAAGAAGGGAAAAATATTCCAATACCATATGTAGGGTACCCCACAGAAAGACTTGTTTAGTAGCCTCCCAGTCTTATACAATTTGTGTGATATTTGGCACACACGCGAAATTTAATTAATTCTACCTTTGTACGGCAGAAAATAAATTTAAGCTCAGAAATGATGGAAGGCGGGTGCACGGTGCTGTGAATGTTTTTTAATAAGTTAAAATTAATTTTGATTTTCTTGGAAGAAAAAAAATTGAATTTTGATTTGAAAAACAAAGATAAGCTGACAGGCAGTAACCGGTATCAGTCCGGTTAGACTTCCCGGAGAAAAAGTGCCTACAGGCGGTGTCTACTCCACACGTGCGATCTCTTCTCCTAAGCATATGTATGTGTGCGAGAGGAAGGGAAGGACTTTGTGGGTTGTTGTCGATGCTGGGCATCGTCCGTCATTCAAGGGGTCCTCGCTGTGTGGAGGTTTAGAGAGTTATCGTCGCCAAAGTGGGTCGGTGAAAATATCCAACCCGTCCCTCCATCCATCCTAGTGGCGGAGAATCAGTTTCAGTTTCAGTCTTCCTACCATAGAAGGTTGTTGTGCAGGAAAGGGTGGAGCAGATGAGGATCCGGAATCGTTCCTGCAGTGCCGTTTTATTGTCGCGGAAGTCATGTGAAAAGCCAGTGAATCGTACATTCGCAGATGAAGTTGAGGGTGAGGAGGAGAAGTTTCTTCTTCCTTTGGTTGCAGCTGCCATGGACGCCCAGCAACCCGAGGAGGATGATCAGGTAGATGGCATAGGAGCACTTGCAATTGCTGGGACGGGGACGGGGATTGTTGGGCGCCGTGCCGGCCACAAATGGAGGGACATATTGCTCAGACATGGCGCTGGGAATGCTGAAAGCTGCGAGGCTATAAAGGTAAGTGTCCGATCTTGCTTTGGTTTTGGTTAATTCAGTGTTTTGTAATATTTTGAAGAAATTAAGTCGTTAGATTCCTAGAGTCGTGCATAAAATCTTCATATGACTCTATCAATCTGCCCTCTGGTTCGTCCGAGACTTGGATGGATGAGATCTCGCCCTTTCTGGTGGTGGTATTTGCGTTTTGGGGTATCAGGCGGTACCATAATCACGCCTTTTCGTTTTTCCTTCGGGTAGCCGGTTCGGCAGGCAGGAAGAAAGAGGAATTCTTCGTGCAGCCATGATATACATATACATATATATATTTACATATACATATATATGTCGATAGGGCTAATAGCCCCCTCCCATTTTCGGACCATATACTATTACAGTCCTGGTCAGTTTAATATTCCTTCCAAGTTCCGTCTCTTTCTATGAATATTTGGACTAGTGTGGAAGTGGGGAGCGAAGGATGCGGCATGCACTGAAAATGGAGGCGATAGTGCAAGTCATGTGTGCAGACTCGGCTTTTTTGTTACTTATTTCCCAAACCCTCAACTCCACCGCACAGCTGGTGCAGCAGACTATACACAGATTTGCGAGTGCGTCGAAGATTCATTAGATATTTCTAGTCTAACCCTTGCTTTCAACAGTGTGAATAGAAACATGGAGGACTTTTATCAGGGCTTTGGTGTTGTACTATTCCTCTACAGGCATGATTTCTTGATCTCAAGTGTTTGCAATCACATAATGCAACTACCGTCTATAGTACTCGATTTCGAGAAGCGCTATAACTATGAAATTTTCTGTCAACATAATCGCCCGTCTGCAGAGAATCTATTGAGTCTCCAATGGCCATATGATTTTGGAGGGCTAAATAGTTTATATTATATTCCTCCAAGTTGGTACTTCGTCTGGATCTGAATATTCGACACAACTTCAAACAATAATAGTGTTTGTTGGGGATCTAGCGAATGTCAGATCTGAAAGAAGTCTTCTATCAAAAGATTTTGGCCTGTAAAATCGCAAATCTGGTCAAGAGACACTGAAAATGCTTTCACTTTTCTCTTCTTTTTTGCAGGTAGGTTCGTGGGGAGGTGAAAAACCCAAATTTAAAGGAAACAATATTATGAGGTACCTATTCAATATTTCTAAATCACCCTCAAATCCAGAATTTGTAGGATTGGCGATGTTTGTTTCCCTGGCTACGCGAATCCTATGACAGCTAAATAAATTTATACCAATACTTTGATGGGTTCCTCAAATTTTAATGCTTTCTTATGATTTTCTTCTGGCAGAAATAAAAGGCATAAAATCGGATTCCTTGGAAACGAAGGTATATTGTCTCCTGCACTGGTTGCTATTAATCGCATATTAATCAGTTCGTTGGCTCTTGACACGAGAGCTCTTGGGCGGGAATTTTGCAGGAAAAAATCGAGCAGTACTTGAAGATGAAAACACGTCAAACAGCTGTTGCGAGGAATCTGGGTCAGCGAGTAATTACAGAGAATGCGATTCGGCAAAATCAGGCCGGCTTGCGAACGACTTCATGTCCGAGAAGCTTGAACAGGAGGTTGGGCATTTTGTGAAAACCGGAAACAGCTTGCACACCATCAACATCAACAAACGGAGGAGGTCAAAGAAGAACCGAGAGCCTATAAATGCATGGAGATCAGGTGATAAAACCAGACTGATAATTGGCGGGGAGGAAGAGGAAGCTGTCATAAAGAAAGATAAAGCAAGAGCGCTTGACAAGCCCATGCAACCCGCCTTCAGTAATAATAATGATAATAGTCATTTGGGTTCTCAGTGCAGGCGCAGGAACGGAAGGGGTTGGAGGTGTTCGCAGCGAACTCTGGTAGGATATTCCTTGTGTGAGCACCATCTTGGCAAGGGCAGGTTGAAGAGTATTAATACTGAGAATGGCAAAGTTTTTCTGAATAATAATAAGAAGGGAAGCAAATTCAAAGAATTGCGCCTGTTAGATGATTCATCTTCAGTAAAAGTCGAGAAAAATATCATTGATCCTATGGGTGGATCAGAGAGAAATATGGCTGTTGTGATCCAGGAAAACTGTTATACAACGATATGAATAGATGTTCTTAGGATACTGTGAGTGTCAACTGCTTGATAGTTATTGACTGTTTATTTTTTTATGTATTTGTTGTCACCATGATATAAGAACCATGAACACACCTGTGTTGCATTACTTTGCCCAGTGCGATTCTCACGGATTGAGAATAATTAATTGTACGCTTCAGTTATAAAACGTTTCGCTGGATGCATTTATAGTTGTATCTATTAGGTTATAGAACATGTTGAATATGCGTTGTTTGAAGGTTCAGTTGGCTTAAAAAAACCTTAAAATAAACTTGTGCCTTATGGTGGATTTTTTCAAAAATGAAAAGTGGTATTAAATATATATTTATTTGGAAAAACTAATTTGCATGCTTATGTATTTATCTATACTATCAAAATTTATTTTATTTTTATCTTTTCCTTCAGGGTTATTCGTTATGTTGTGCACAATAAAATTATAAAAAGAGATTTTTATTATTTGATTTCACTTATTTAAACCTGACATATAGCATAAGTTGTATGCTGAATTTTAGTTTAAAACAATAAGCAGCACCGTCTTGAATTTTGTTAACGTTGAGTGGACATGATTTAAGTGAAAGTTAGACTAATAAAGAGTGTAAATATATTATATCCCTATGGTTGAATATGGCAATTATATATATAATAATAATTATATTATTTATTAATTAAAAATTAATATCTATTATAAATAAATAAATATATATATATATATATATTTTAAATTAAATTATAAAGATATCATATTATTAAATATATAATGTAATGGTATTTTTTTTAAGAAGGTTATTATTGTAATAAGAAAATATAGATATTTAAAAAGGAATTTTAGAGAGTAGTTTTTAAGAAAATTGTAAGGATTAAGAGAGCAAAGTATTTTGAGTGGAGGAGATTCAACAATATTGTTTTATTCATTTATTTTTAGACTAGGTGCATTTAGATTTGGGATGATTAACTTTGCATGAATGGTAAAGGATGCCCGAGTGAGTTGAGGGAGAGAGAGTTAGAATTTTTGGTGGTTAAGCCATATAGAGACCCCCTATATAAGACTAGAGTGATCCACTCTCATCCTAGACCTAGCAAATTAATTGCCTATGTTGAATAAGAATGTATAGATATATCTCCATGTGGGCTTCCAGTGTTGTGAATCAGATTGGGGAGGGAAAACAAAGGATTGGATTTCTTCAATTTCCCCTGCTTGATGGTGGATGGTTAACAAGAAATCAACAATTTCTTGGTGGCCCATGGAAAAAGGCCAACGAGACAACTTTGAGCCAACTGTTGAAAGCAACTTGAAATGAAAAAGGAACAAAGATAACCAAAGGAGGATAAAGACAATATGAGCAAAGGGGCATGCTACCATAAACCATCTAAAAGGTACCCACTCTTTGTTGAACCCATAACTACTATTCCCATTAGGGGAAGATCCAATAGCATTCTAGATGAAAGTGTGGGAGTGATATAAGAAGGAGGGCAGGACATGATGATATAATAAGGGATGACGGAGGGCATGTCACTTGTGTGATGCAAAGAGGGTGGAGGCATACCATGTGTATCTCATGTTAGCGACCATAATTTATTGAGGTAGCCATTATAGTATTGGTTGAGTGAAGCGATGGTCATTAATCAAAATGTCCCCAACTTTCTCTTGAATGACCTCTAAGTATAGAAATATGCTTGGGTGTTCTTAATATGAAGGACATGAAAGAAATTCTTGAAGTCTTCCACTATTAAGATTTTGAATGATGAAGGAGAGGCTATTTTGACTCCTTGGTGCAACCATAGGCTTGGCCCTGGTTATTAGTGGTCAAGCCAATACTCCATGAGAAAAGAAAACTCAATGTGTCCTTGGGTTGAAAAGAACCCCAACCACGACACATTACATAATTATTTATAAATTAAAAATATCAAATTTAATCACAAATAAAATATCATTATATAAAGGGAAGTTATATATATATGGTTTAGATAAAAATGTTGTTATAATATAAATACAAATATCTTAATAATAATAAATAAATCCTAATAATTAAGTTTGATTTGTCATGCGACAACATATTTGATAAAGATTTTATGAATTATGAAAGTCTATACTATGAGGGTGAGAGTCAATTTTCCTTAGACTTTCTAGATTTATTAAATTATTATTTTTTTTTGTAAACTTGGTAAGACTACAACTTCTTCATATCTGATATATCACCCTGATCAGGGAAGAGAATTGAACCGGTGACTCCACATTAAGGAGTGCCTTAACAAAGTATTATCTATCCAAGGCCTCGTGGACATTAAAGTATTGTTTTTTCTTATGCATGTAATATAAAAAAATGTAGAAAAAAAAGAACAAATAGAAGAATCACTCACAAAACCACAATAACACAAGATATGACTTGGGAAACCCTTTAGGGAGAAAACCCCAAAGGCTTCTCTACTATATATTTATCTAAATGGAAACAATGTAAATAGAAAGGAAACGATGCAAATAGAAAGGAGTGAGACTTGTGGTTCGTGGGCCACTATAGAAGACAAACCTTCTATTTTTTTCTTGTTTTTATCCACTTTAAGCCATTGTACTCAACTATGGAACAAAATGCACTAGAATAGAATCAAACCCCTTTCGCTCTTAGTGACATGATTATTACACAACTCAATAGTCAACTAGGGGTTAAATTTGACCTAATAACTCAAATCGTTTAGAGTCCTCTCATCATGGTCAAGTGGCTAACCCCATTTCCATGAATGATGGGATCAATGTGGCATCCATGAGTAATGGGGTCAATGTGGCATCCTCTCAAATTATGGTGGATAAAACATGAAGGTCAACTTGTGGATGGCATAAAAGATTCCATTTGAGGACTTTCTTGCACAATTAGAAATGTATCTAAGTGTGGAATAATGCAAGGGATCTCGCACAAGCTGAAGTTTTTGGACCCCAAAAAATTCTTCGAATGCATCAATCTACGTCTAGAAAGCTTCAAACCTCAATTCACCAAATTAGTACCTCTTAGTAATATATTGTGAATCAATTCCTCTCATTTACCACTTTGAAAGCATCAAAATAGATGAAAAATAATATATCTATATTTATATCAATATTTAATTCAATTCTATAAATATTTAATTCAATTCAATTCAATCTATAATCGAATATTTATATCTATACTATTTTTTAAAATATCTATATCAATAATTACATACTTAAATTTCCATATTCACAAAATTTGAGGGTTATAAACAATCAAACACAAGACAATTTTAATATGTTTAAGTTATTTTAATTTTTCTTTATTGGAAAAGTATTTAAAAGATATTTTATTATATTATAAAATTAATATATTTTATTTATGATATAAAATTTCTTGAAATGTTAGTAATTAAAAATTTGGAATTTTTAAGTTACAAAAAAATAAGATATAATTATTATATTAATATATATTATATAATTATTATTTATAAATAACTTATTTACTATGGTTAATTATCTTTATCTTTAATTTATTTCTTATCATTTATTAAAGATTTGTACAGGTTTTCATGTACCATGAATATATATTATGATTCTTATACAAAATTAATTATATTATATAAAATATATATAAAAAAAAATATTAAATTAATTTATATTTCTCATCATTAACATTTTAAAAATACCTTTATTTTAGATATCTTTACTATTTAAATATAATATATAATTAAAAACACGTGATTAGATAATTTTTATATAAATAATTAAATAAATTATTATTATAATTTGGATTTCATCCTATTTTCACTTACTTTTATATATTTTTAATCTTCTTCTTTGTTATTTCTTTCTACATACTCATAAATATTTGATAATGCTATGATAATTATGGATGTGTTATCACAACTAATATACTCGCAAAGCTATAATGGTCATAGAAGAGCGATATGAGAGTGTTATATTGAAATAATGTTGTTATCATGGATGTTATATTGGAGAGTGTTTATAATGGTTGTCACATAAAGTTAAATGAGTCATAAAATGTCTTTATATGAGCGTAGTTGAAAGCTTCTACTAACACAAATCTGAACGCAGTGATGTTGAGGAACTATTGGACGGTTAAGTTGATGGTTAGGAAGATACCATACAAACTGTAAACAAAAATCAAATAAATATATGTCATTTTCAATGTTATTCCGTGCACATTTTTTATCAAAAATATAAATGGATATTCACATGAGAAACTATTTGTCTCGTTTCGAACTAACTAGTCGAAACTAACTAGTGTGGTTCTTCGTCAGGACAAGTTGCTTCATCGTCACAACAACTTGTCCTGACAATGAACCATACTAATTGGTTCCACAAATAGTTTCTCATGTGATTTTCCCTTAAAAATCTCTCCTAAACTTGATATGGATCACAAAAGCCTCAACTCTACAATTGAATCCCTGCATGGACATTTTTGTTGACCTGTAATATGTTTTCCTTTCAAAAGAGATGAATTAGATGTTATATAAATTAAGTTTTATATGGTTTAAAAATTTAAAGTGTATAAATTTATTAAGGAAGAGTATGTGTAGTGTGTAAATTAATATATATATATATATATATTAATATAAATGATTGAATATACGCTGCCTATATATATGATATATAGTGTATATATGATTGTTGAATTAACTAAAAATATATCCCAACCTTTACAGCAGCCTTTAATGCACTGGTGGGCTACATACTGGATTCTTTGGGCTTCTCACGTTGCTGCCTTGATTCCCAATGCACAGACTTTGTCAATTGACCATATTTTGAGAGGCAATTGATCTTGCTGTATAGATGTGGAATTTGAGAAACCCTTAATTTCAATATTGGTTGTTCACCGCTTAACTCTTCCCACAGCTATAGCAGTGCACTTCCATTTCTCCCCAATCCTTTACGCTACCAGTAGATATTCAGAAAGGGTTAGGTCTATATTCCCTAGTTCAAACTAATGTTAAGGATTAGGAGGATTTTTGGTAATTATATTATAGTATTATATCTAGTAATTTGTTTCGGATTAATTATATTATCAAGATTTATTGGCTATTTTGAATTAATATATATAATTCATCATTACAACAAACAGTCATCAAATCTATTGCATTTCAAAAAATACCGCTAAATATCATGTATAAGAAGCTTATGAACAGGCCAAAGCTTCAAACAAATTTGATCCATTCCTGAGCTCATTTTGGAATTATCGAAATCTCTCAGACAATGAATTTTTTGATGCAGTGGTGGGTTTGACAACAAGCGGTTATCATCTACCAGATGTCTGATTTATAGGCATCATTTACTACTGATATTGAGAAGAAAACAATCCGGTTCACAGTAGCGGCGGAATTGTGGAGAGTGAGTTGGTTTATATCAACGAAAGCGCCACTGGAAGCATTTCAAATATATAAAGTGCATATAAATGGATGGTCGCAATGTCATATCACCGCCTGTTATGTTGACATAAGCCGTGTAGTCAAGAAGTTCAAAATCAATAGAAGTGGTTGTGTAAGAGAAGTTTAAGTTGATTATTATGGTTGATGTGTAGGGTTTTAGCTTAATCAATCCATATCATAAGTTAATATATGTTATAGTGTTAACGGTTTTGCATATTATATTAATAAAACGTTTCCAATTTTTTTTGGTTGGTCCGAAAACTTTCATTAGATTATTAGAAAGATATTACATACAATCTAGACGTTTTCGGCTCTCCCAGTTTAGAGCCGTTTTTCTCTCACGGGATTTGTTCATTGGTACAGCATCCCAAAAACAAAGCAAAAGTTGTGAACAAGTATATAATTCTCAAAAATAACAAAGCATAATGACACAAAATACAAGTAAATTTAAGAGACAACTAACCGTTTTCATAAGGGGAGGGGATGGTGAACCGGGAGAGGAGGGTAGGGTTTTTGCTATGATTGCCTTTTGGAACTATGGGAGCGCCATGCCTTCCATGTACATGATAGTCAACATGTGTCTAGTGGGTTTCAATTCCGTCTAATCTTGCACTATGGCGACTTTAACTATGTCTAATTAAGGCAAGGTGATCTACTATTTCACCCTAGTTGAACTGCACATTGTTGATATAGGCAATTACTTCATTTTGATCTTCATACCTTTGCTACTAGATAATGTCTAGATGTGCCAATATACCATGCAATTGTTCTGCAATCATTCCAAGTGACGACCACTGTTCTACATGGTCCGAGGACTGGCCCCGATCGTGGGCAACTTCGCCCTCCACTTCTTCACTATCTCTTTTGTCCTCTGACTGCACTTCCACCTTGGTCACTCGATCACATGGTTGGATGTGTGGGCTAGCATCCCTTCTGGCCCATCCACGTTACGTAAACATCTTTGTCACCTTCCACGAACAGGCCCAACACTAAACTCAAGACCTTCCTGCCCATCCGGCCCCAAAAATATTCCCCAAAAGTAAAATAGGTACACCCCACTTCACACATGAACCCCACGTGATGGATTCCCTCCCCTAGACCTGAAAAAGGGTAGAGTACAGAGGCAAGGCCTTTAGGCTTGAAGGGTTCAGAACCCACCTGACCCTACCCCTCTCAAGCCTCGAAACAAAGTCATGGAACTAAACAACACACTCCCGCAAAAGGACACTCACCTCAAAGTCCAACCATAAACTAACCACTCCAAGAACAATATAATTGACAATAGACCAATGTATTTCTCTACCGAGGAGACTAGCTCTTTGGACACCAAGTCGACCCTCATGAACTAGTGCAAAAACCAATATAGGAGACAATGAAATGAGATTACTATAGGGCCAAAATAACCCTGTCTTGGCACTCCACCACTACGCTAAACTGGAGTCGTGGTGTCTTCCATCCACTCGATCTACCAACGCCCAAAAAATGGAGGAGACCGTTGTACCGGTTTCATTAAATAGGCCAGCCCCGAGTTCCAAAGTTTGGTTGAGCGCTTGAAGTGAATTCTCCCCACACATCCCACCACGCTGCCAAAACTAGCACTTCTACTCGATCATTGCCCCAGCTTAGCCCTCCAGAGAGGCCCTTTAAGCGATCTAAGCGAGAATTACCTTGTAGAACCCAAATTCTCATATCCAAGGTGCGAAGATAGTGCACAATGGCCATCAACTTTGCTATAATATCCTGGAGAGCATCATGAACTTCCGTCATGTCTCTCCTCCACCTATGTACTCGCCACGTTCCAACATTATAGATGTCAAATAAGTGGGCCGTGCTACCAGATTGATGTGATCTAACACCCCATCATAAAAGCTTCCAAATCATTTTTATTCAAACTCCTTCTTAATAATTTTTTAAATTAATAAAAATAACTCTTATTTAATAAATATCTTCTATCAAATTTCCTTACATCTCAAATACTTATAAAACCTAAAACCCAAAAGCCCACATCATTCACTCCCATATCTATAGTATATTAACTTTATCTTTCCCAACTTTAAAACATCCTCTTAAAATAAATACATTGAAATTTTAATCAACAATAGATAAATAGATACTTTCGTTATCAGAACTTCTTTTCTTTCATCTACACAGTTATTGTGCTCAACAGCTGACAACGTTTTGAAGAACCAGAATTACTAGTAGAAGTGAACCATGTAACATCAAATAAGACGTAAGTTGAATAGAGTCCATCGCCTTATGTGTTTAGATTGAAACCCATAAGTTCATCGTATCTATTGTTTTTCTTGGAAATATTTTTCGCAAAAGTTCATCGTATGTATTGTTTTCCTTTGGAAATATTTTTCACAAATTGTGAGCGCAAGAAAATATTGAAAGTTGATTTCAAAGTGAACATAATGAGTTGTGGCTCATTTATAAAAGAGATAAGAGGGGAGGAGCTAAAGACACATCTCTAAAAAAGAACCAAAAGGGTAATTGTGTTTTTTATTTTGATAAACCATTTGTAAAGAATTATGTTGACGTTAAATTGAATGTTTTTAAGTGGTGTCATAAGCTATTATATTTCTGAATTGTGATAATTTTTTTAAAAAAGCGGTTTCTATTTTGTATTATAAGTTTATTTTTATATTTGGGAAGTTATAAAAGAGATAACATTTAACTTTTTGCTTGTGTTTTAATGCTTATTGGTTCTTTATGATTATATTGGCACATTCTTATTGTTTTTTTTTTTTTTTCCCTGTTTTTAAGTTAAGCACACCAAACATAAAATGTGATATTATATAAGGTAAGCAGCAATATTAAGGAAGCAAAATGAAGGATACTAGCAATTGAAAAAATTACTCAATAATATGAAGTATTTTGTATTCTAGGTAAACTTGTTTTTTAAAGTTTTTAACAGTATTTTGCATTATTTATTTTTATTGTAATTCCAAACTTGAGTTTTTGTTTGAGTGTTTTAAAATTTTATTTTAAAGTGGAGTTGTTAGAAATTTTTATGTGATATTGAAGGTCTAATCAATTTTTGTATGGGTGTGGCATTTTGAAATTGTATGTGATATTTATTTATCTAGGCTTAAGATTGAATAAGAGGATAAGTGTGATGATGAAGTCTTTGTATGCTTGGGCACTATTTGATATAGTGACACTTTGAGGGTTTTTGTGACACATTATTTTTGGCACTTAAGCACTTATTTGGATGATGATGCTAAGTATCAAAAACTTATTCGATCTTGTACATTAATTCATACTACAGAAGGATCAACTATTCAAATTAATAAAGCTTCACCAAGTTGTGCCACTACATTACATTTGTGCACAAATAAATTGGTCTACTTCAAATTCAAATAGGTTATTGACAAATGAAATAATGCATCTTTAGAATCAAGTATATTTTAACAATGTTCTTCTACTTTTTAATCCTTCATATGTTTCTTTGGATTAGTTGCTTCTCTTAATGAACAAGAAGATCACAAACAACATACAACTAATGATGACATGGATGAATTGGATAAAAAAACTAGGGTAAATTTGCAGATAATAAAAATTACATTATCAAAACTTGGAAAAAGTTGTAGCTCAAGAGGTACCTATTTGGCTCAGGACATGAAAATAATTAGACCTACTTATTTCATATCCTTGATTATTACATATCAATTACATTTATGAGTGCAAGGTTTATTTATGATTATTTTTAGCAACATATAGTGGATGATGGTAAGAAGGAACATTGCTGATATTGTAGTTGATGATGCTAATGTTAACAATGTAGGAGATGATAAGGATTGTGATAGGAAATCAAACGATAAGGACAATTTTGATGCAATTGATGTTAATAAGAATGATGCACTTGAAGTTGCTAAGTTATATTTTATACTTGCGTAGTATGAACATTATCAAATTTAGGAGAATCTCTAGGCATAATAATATTGTTCCTAGTGTCTTTTTGTCAAGAATCTCCCATTCTTCATCTGTCATACTTGTTGGCTTCTTTGTTTTTCCACTCAATGGTAGGTAAATATATTTCTAATATAGATGGTCCATTTACATATTCCATAACTAGTAGTTTTGGCCATTGAATTTCTCAACCCTAAACCTACCATCTTCTGCCATTGCTCCCACTCAAACTAGGAAGCCTTCTTTCTTGCGAATTTATCAACCAAATTGACCTTTGGCTCCATCCCCCCCTTAAACTTCACTCTTGGAGATTAACTTGGTCCCATTCATTAACCATCTCATCTGAGTATTCACATTCCTGTTGAAAATATCAACAAGAAATGATAAAAATAGAATCTAGAATATTCCAATTTTAATTTGTCCTTGAATTAAAACTGTGAATTAAAATTCGAATTTAGTCTCACCAGTTGCTTGGAAATAGTCAATTAATTCATTATGGATTAATTAGCTAGAGAAATTCAAGTTAGAAGTCTTTCTCAAGTCATGCAACAGTTATCCCTTAAATTAAGGAGATTATCCTTTAATTAATGAGATAATATTGAGTTGTATTTGAGTTGTAATTAGTTGACTCAGTTTACTGAGTTAATTCTAGTTAAATTAGTTCCAAACTGTTTGAGGAACTAATTGTGAGTTATCAGTCAGTTGATGCATGCATGCACTCAACCAATGGACTCTAGATAACCGAAGATTCCCTCATTAGAAACTCATGCATGTCTATTCTGAGAAAGACCCAGTTGAGCTAAATGTCAAGGATAGTGTACTATCATTTGCATGTGTTTTCCTATAAAGGAAACTCATGCATGCAATCAAGGTAAGGTTCCTTGAGGATTGTGTAGTTCTCACAGTGTGTTAGAGCATTGTGTGGGAGCAGTTTTCCATTAGGTGAAGGAGAATCATCCCAGAGAAACTACGCAAGGAAATAGGAGCTTGGAGGGTAGAGGAGAAGGCTTCTGATAAGCTAGGTTTTCCTGTGAGCATCCAGGAGGATTGTACTAAGAGCTGGCTAGCTGTGAGAGCTAAGGTTTTGTATAATTCTTATGTATTTCCACCTTGTACGATAATACAGATAGTGGGGATTTTGGCTGAGGCTTTCCCCTGAGTATTTTCTGTGTTTCATGTGCATTGATTTTTCTTCTTCTAGTTATATGTGTTCAACTCAATTCTTGCTCAATCTTTAAGCTTCCGCAAATTGATAGTAGAAGTAGATTATAATATTTTTCTTTGGTATATTTCATTATCGGTTAATCTACAGTCATATTTTCTCTATGGTCTTAGAGGAGCAAGATTTGTAGAGAGAATTTGCAGAATCTCTACATGGTATCAGAGCTAGCTGATTTATAGAGAAATTTCTACACGGTATCAGAGCCAAGTTTATCAGAGCATAATTTATCGGAGTTGAGAACAATATACAAAGAAGAGAATTCAAAGTTTGAAGTTCGGGGTTATAGGTGTAAATCAAATTTTTTATCATAATTCAAGGTTGGCCATTGGCATTCTATAGCTAGAGATTCGAGTATGCCTTGGAAGGCAGCTCAAATTACATAGCATGGAAAGATTGCATGGAGGTTGTATTAGAAGACAACGCCTTGAAGGATTTCATTGATCAAGAAATCCCAAAGCCAGGTTCAACTAATGCACAAGAGTTGGCTGAGTGGAAGAAGTGTGTGGTGTGGGCGAGACGGGTCATCCTTGAGGGAGTTTGAGACCATATTGTCTCGAGTCTCCATGGGAAGGATACTCCATATTCAATGTGGAAGACATTGAAGGACCTCTACCAAAACAGTAGTGACTAGAGGAAATTGGTGCCCAAGGATAAGCTTCGAAGAATCAAGATGGAGAACAACGATACAATTTCCACATATCTGAATAAGCTTACCACTTGCAGAGATGAGCCTAGCAGTGTGAGAATAACTACTGCCGATTGATATGGTGAGCCTTGCTCTCCTTGGCCTTCCAAAGAGTTGGAATAGCTACTAGGAATTTATGAATGGAAGGGAGAAACTGCCAGATTGGGAACGACTATGGTCGGATCTCATGCAGGAGGAGATCAGGAGGAGCACTCGAGATGGTTCTTCATCCAAGGATGATGAAGAAGAAAATCTTGCCTTAGTGAGTAAGGCAAGGAAAGGGAAGAAGGATCCCCATTCCAAATCGAATTCTTCTCAGGGAGGGAAGAAGGGTGACAAGTCTAAAGTGAGATGCTTTAATTGTCACGAGATGGGATGTGACTAATTTCCCTTTGAAGAAGTCCAAGAAGGGATCCTCAGAAGGATCGGAAGGTGAGGCATTAGCTTCTCTGTTCGAAATGGAATTTACCCGCATCGCATGAATGGTGTCATCGATGATGGGTTGTGTCAGGTATCTTGACAATGGAGCCTCATTCCACATGACTGACGATAAAAGTTTATTCAGTACCTTGGAGGAGAAAGACCTCAAGATGCGCATAGAGATGGGTGACGATGAAAGGTATAGTGTTTCAGGAGTGGGCACGATTGATTTTCAGAGGAAGCATGGAACTCCTATCACCTTAACAGATGTGAAGTATGTGTTTGGACTGAAGAAGAACTTGGTATCAGTCGTGATGTTGAAGGAAAAAGGCTACGATGTTGTCTTTAGTAAGGGAAAGGTTTTCCTTAGACACATCACCACAAGACAGGTGAAACAGATCGGTTTACGAGTTAAGAACCTATATGCTCTTGAGGTTCAAGATGAATGCAAAGCCTTGAGGAGCAAGGCAAATGTTAGAGACTTGGTGGTTGATAGGGAGAGTAAATTACCTCTCAACATGTGGTCCCAGAAGAAGTCTCAGACAATTGTGGAGGATCCACAATTGTAGAAGTGGGCAGAGGGATCACATGCAGCTATACCTCCAGGTGTGATGTGGGGCAATGTGAAGTGATAGTCTCAAGAAGGCTGAAATTGGGTAGGGTCCATTGAGAAGTTTTATCTCATGGATTGTACCTTGATACAGGAGCCCAAAGTACATAGTAGTGGGAGGAATCAGTGGGATTAATGCAGTAAGAGATCATAGTGATAGAGGCTAGAGCAGTCAGATACTGAAGAGCGCAGAGAAGGATTGACAACTGTGCAGAAAGGTAGAGTCAGCCGGAGAGCAAAGTTTTCAGATGATAGAGGCATTAACAGTCAGATACTTTGATGACAGATGCATCATACTGATTCGGGTTGGATGTTTTTTTTTTGTTTTTTTGTTTTTTTGTTGTTTTTATTTATTTATTTATTTATATTTATTTATTTTATTTTATTTTATTTTTATTTTTATTTTTATTTATTTTTTATTATTTATTTATTTATT
>APFE031222771.1:87277-101640 GCA_000404065.3 Pinus taeda
TGTGTATCTGTGCTTGGGTTAATGCATGTTTTAACTTGCAAATATACTGTTTATTTATTGCGCGCACCCATATGAATGGTTTAGGTTGTTAAGTATAATTTAAAGCATGCAAGTAGGCTAAAATAATCAACTAACATTGAAATACTAGTAAAATATTGGGTGATAACGCAGAGCACGATGCTTAGCACCCGATTAGGGTTGCGCGAAGGCAGTATATCAGGCTGCGAGGTACAGGAAAGTGCGCGAAGCGACTTGCATGCAAGATTGAACTGCAGACCACTTGAACTCATCAGACATCTCCAGGGTGACGAAACCTGGTTCTAGCACCCTCCCATACTAATTCAGGTGAGACCTCAGTCCATGCTCCATGGACTGTTGCCGAAAGGGCCAGTAGTATTGGGATTTGTTTGACTAAATTAACTCTGAACCTGGGTCAGGCCCCAATAAGCCAACAAAAACCCTTAGGGTGTTCACTCATTACAAAATGGCTCCTTCAATAAACATCAATACCATTCACTCCATCTCCATTTTTTTTGGTCTATACCACTTCTCTCCTTCACTATATCTTTCTCAATCCATGCCTTTATCTACCCATTCCAACACAACTTGCACTTATATGGTTCACACATAGTTAATTAGCAAGCACAAATTCTAATAATCTCACTATGTTAGTGGTTTGATTACTGCATGTTGCTCAATTGATGTCACAAGCCCATGCTTCACTTTTCACGAGCTTCTTCCTTGCATACACACCACTTCCAGCAAGCTTCAACCCTACTCTTTCTACAGACTCCAATATGCGCATGTAGCCATGAGCATCTCATCATCCTGGGCATCCTCTATTCACATGACCAAGTGTAGAACCCTCTCACACCCGTTGCTTTTCTATGCTTGTCATTCTCAGGTTTGGAGTTCGAATCCATCACGCCTTGACATACTGTGCATGATTTTTGAGCTATTTCTGCTCCACGGCTATGACTATTACTTACAGTACCTTTAGGGCATTATTTTTTTCTTTTCTCACAGTTGCTCGATCACAACACCATGCAAATTTTGGTTGTTGATTCCACATGTAGCAGGTCTTCTCTACTTTACACACTCTTTTCACACAACAAGTCTCTTACCATGCAACATAAGACTTGCATCTAGATATTCCATCTACTTCATATTGACAGAGAATACTTGTGGTCTCCACCTTCAATGAATCGACAACCTTAGTTTAAACATCATAGATGAATTCTCTTTTGCTCCATTATTCCAGGTGAAGATTTATATTATTATATTCCTGTAAGCTTGAACATATTCTCCATTGTCATGGAACCACATAAAGACATTGGTTGCGTCCTTCTATTCCTTTAGGATGTCTCTACTTATTGCATTCATTTCCACCACTTTTCTTTTCTATGTCTCTACTCAATATATATTTTCTCTGCTCGCATCCATTTCCACGACATTTTATTTTTTATTTTTTTGTTTTATGTTCCAACAAATTCTACCAAAACAATATTTGTCAGTCTCAACCATTCACATTTTATACTGATTAGACCTGCTCCCAATCTTCTCTTCTACACACATACTTTACCAAGTCATTCCATCTTTGATATTCACTAGGATATAATATATCAACCTTGGGATTTGACAACTTTGGCTCTGATACGAGATGATATAAATTAGATAACAGAGTAATGAAACAAAAATATTGGAAACATAGAAAAGCATAAAACAAGAGAGACACAGATATGCATGGTTCACCCAATCTGGGCTACGTCCATGGAGAAACAACCAACTATTCCTTTTATACTACCGAGTAAACTGAAGGGATACAACCTACAACATATCCATTGTAACTTCCTCTTCATTCTCACATAATCTCCTCTTTTTTCTCATATAACAATGCATAGACAAAATACAATTCCCTCATATAAACCAAGGGTTTCCTTCTATGAAAAAATGAAATCTAAATTAACATAACTTCTACTGTTAAATCTTATGCCTAATGAACGATCCAAATTGACTATGAAATTACAATATTTTACAAGGAAATTTTATCTAAAATCTTTCTTTGGGGGGTTTATGGGCCTCCAAAATAGGTATAATTTAAGGCCCATATAACCATCCTTTGACATGTTTAAACCTTTCTTTCTATGTCTCATAATGTATTTTTCAAGCTATAATGTGTTCTTAGGAAGGTTAGGAGATATTTGCTATATCCTATGGCCTAATAGATTAAATGTGCATGATATTGAGGATTTATTGTGCAGATCATGTAGGAGATCTACAGGAGAGGATTATGGAGGCTTTCTCCTTGCTATAGGATAATTACAAATCAACTAGATCATGATTAGTTACTATTTTCCTATGGTTGCGAGAACATTAGGGGACTAGTGTTGAAAATGTAGCAAGAATTTCCTAATTTAATTTTCCCTTGATTAAATTAGGATAAATTCGAATTTCAATTTTGGAAAAATAATTAGAGGTAGTTAACTGAGGTGACATGGCTTTTGTCACTTAGTTAACTCAGTAAATTTGAGTTGGAGACACTTGAGTTTAGTTCTACATGATTGATTTCAAATTTCTAGAAATCTATTTCAGTTAATTTGAGTTATTGTCAGTTTAATTAGTTCTCAATGTCAATATAACTAGTGGAGGTCAAGTTGAGGGTGTTTAACTTTTTTCACACCGAGTGATCATCCAGTTAACTGATAAATCACCCAATAATTTTTGCATGTAGAGAATTTGAGTTATCCAGTTGAGATTAGACTTCAAGGGTAGTGTACTATTAATTGTAAACTAGTTTAAGTTGTACAGGTGGTGCACGTAGTCAAAGAATTGACCTATGGTAATTTCACAATTCCTTGGTGAGAAATTCCTAAAAAATAGGGGTAATTTCCCAAGGGAAAAATGCAATGAAATAGGATCTTGGAGGCTCAAAATTTTGGCTAAGTATTGGAGAAGGTCGATCAATCAGGTAGCGTATAGAAGATACAAGTGCAAGTTGAGCTCAAGCTTGAGTAGAACATATTGTATTCATCGAAATTCTTTGATTAATGCAATACAAATAGTAAGGGGTTTTGAGTAGTTGCTTCCACTAGATAAATATATGTGTATATGTGTTGAATATCGATGAATGTTAATGATTTGTGTTCTTGATCTTGAGTTTTCTTCTATGGATCAATATAGTAGCTTCTAGTCTTATGATTTAGAAAATTTCATTAGAAGTTTAGAATCTACATATTAATTTCTACATGGTATCAGAGCTAGATTCATAGTACATAAGACATTTCAAATTTTTCATTGTGGGAGGTCCAAATTTGAAGATTAGTGTTACAAGTTTTCTCCAGGACTGAGAAGATGGATTCCAATAGACTTAGGCTCAATTATGCTTTGGAAGGAACCACAATTCTTTTGGCATGGAATGTCCACATGGAGGTAGTATTGGATGATAATGGGCTGATAAAATACATCAAGACAAATGGAGTGAAACCCCCAACATTTGATGCTCAGGATCTTGCTCAATGGAAGAAGGATGTGGCTAAAGCAAGGAGGATCATATTGGAGGGAGTTCGAGATCATATTATCTCAAATATCCATGGGAAAGAAACATTGTTAATGATGTGGAAAACACTAACAGAGTTGTTTGAGAACAATAGTGGTCATAGGAAGTTGGAACTCAAGGAAAATCTTCGAAGTATTAAGATACAAAAGAATGAAAAAAGTTCGCAGTACCTGAGTAGGTTTACATAATGTCGTGATGAACTTGGAAATGTCAATATTATTGTCCCGAAGAAGATTTGGTAGCTTTATACCTCTTGGGTCTTCCCAAGAGTTGGCATAGTTATCAAGATTCAATAAATCATAGAGATAAACTACCAAGCTTAGAGCGGCTATGGTCTGATCTAGTGCAGGAAGAAATAAGGTAGAGAAACCGAGATGGGACTTCATCAAAGGGAGATGATGAAGAGAACTATGCCTTGGCTAGAAAGGAAAAGAAAGGGAAAGGGAATAAATTCCAATCCAAATCATAATCTGGTCAAGGGGCAAGAATAAAGGCTTATCCGAAATCAAGTGCTTTCACCGTCATGAACTGTGACAATATGCCATGAAATGTCCACACAAGAAGGAAAGCAATAAGACCGTAAGAGGAGCAGTGGGTGAAGCCTTAAATTCATAGTTCGAACTTGATTTTACCCTTATTGCATGCATGGTAAACACAATGATGGGTAGTGTTTAGTATCTTGACAATGGGGCCTTATTCCACATGACGGGCAACAAAGAATTTTTCAGTGACTTGGAGGAGAAGAATATTTATATGCACACCAAGATGGGATATGATGGAAGGTATAGAATGACTGACAATGGCACATTTACTTTTCAGAGGGAGTCTAGCTCCCCTCTCAGGCTCAAGGATGTGATGTATGCATTGGGTTTGAAGAAGAATCTAGTTTCCATTGAGGTGTTGGAAGACTATGGCTATGCTATGATATTCAACAAAAAGTAGGATTTCTTGAGATACATTGCCATGGGACAAGTGAAGTAGATCGAGGTTTGAGTGAATAACCTCTACAAATTAGATGTGGAATATTGTGCAACATTGGGCATAAGAGAAGAGAAGGTACAAAGCTGAGATGTTGATGAATTATGGCATAGAAGACTTAGCCATTTGCAGCTTGACACTTTGAAGATCATGCAACAAATATCTACAGGCCTCCGAAAAGGAGCACTAGAGTAGTGGGATACATGAAAAGAGTGTACATTAGGGAAGTACACAAAAACCACCTTTAATGTTCGGGACAATAAGGCGCATGCAAACCTTGAAAGGTCCACTATGATGTAGGTGGACCTTTCTTGAAAACCTCCACTTCCAAGAATAGATATTATGTTATATTTCTAGATGATTTCTCATGGAAGTGATAGATATAATTCATGCAAAAGAAAAACCATACATTCTCAAAATTTGTTGAGTTTAAAGCACTTTTTGAGAAAGAGATTGGTAGGAAAGTGAAGGCTCTCAAGATTGATAATGGTGGTGAGTACGTGTTGAATGATTTTGAATTTTTTTGTTCAAAGGAAGGCATTCAACAAAAGTTGAACACACCCCACAACCTGCAACAGAATGGGGTAGCTGAGAGGAAGAGCAAAAGTATTGTGGTAGAAACATGGGTGATGTTCCATGACCAAAGCCTACCTCTACACTTATGGGTTGAAGCATGCAACACAATAGTATATTTGTAGAATAAGAGTCCTCACATAGTTCTTGGCATGCGTACACCAAAAGAAGATTTTTCAAGGAAGAGACAAGATTTGTCACACTTCAATATCTTTGGATCATCAATTTAATGTCATGTTTCCAAGTGTTGAGGTGGCTACAACCACCCTCCAAAATTTTTCCTTCGCTTCGTTTTGGAGCCTCCCTCCTTGAAATCTTAGCAGCCATCTTGTACTACTCAAGTACTTGTGTTTCATTTGATTTTATCTTTTGCTTAACAACTTGTGTTCACTTGTTTTGTCAACTAACCACAAGTTGACCCAGTAACTTGGTTCACATTTGATCTTTGTGTTGTATGGGAAACTACACAATCCTGGAGGGAAGTTTGCCTTACACTCAGGATTTTTGTAGAGCAGCCCAATAGCTTCCTTGCACTTAGAAATTGTGTAGAGTAGGTAGCTAGTATTGCTATGGAAAATTATGGAGGGCAGGCCTACAACCTTGCTCTAGAAAATTGCGCAGAGGAGGTAGCCTAACCTTTCTTTGGAAAATTCCATAGACCAACTGACATTGAGTTAGGCTCACAACTGCACTGACCCATTAGGAAGCTATCCTTTCTCTAGGAAATTGCGTAGAACTTGTGAGAGAGCTGAAACCACTTAGTCCAGAAACAATGCAGAAGCTTCCCTTCAGTGGCTATCTATTGCATGTGGCAGGTTCCCTCTAGAAAAATGCAAATTATTCCTTGCATGCATGGCGTATTTTCCTGCAAAATAGAAAAGTAAAGAAGAGAAAAAACATCCCTATATTTTAGGGATCTATTTTTAGCACTGGGAGTTACATGCAAAGTCGATTTTAGAAACTTCCCGCCAAGTGTCATTTTTACTAGATTTGTGGCATGTGCGTCATAAAACCTAAATCTAACAAATCTATTTAATGAACACCCCAGAGGTAATTCTTCACATTTAATCTTGGAGCTCTGGAATTCCTGAGGCATCTAGGAACCTTTGGCACAGGAGACACAGATTTTCTGAGTAAGTTTTTCTTTTCATGCATTTTGCTGCTTTTTATGTCGCTTTTGATTTCTTGGCTTGTGCGGGTGTTGTTTTCCTTGTTTTTTTTTGAATGACCACTAGTGTATGTATTTTAACTTGTAGAATTTATGTTTCAAGTTTTGAATTTCATTTCCTTAATGTAGCATGCATAATCCTATTTCTGCATTGATAGTGGCCATTGCGACGACTCTCTTCATGAGCTTTGTTGTTTTCCCATTTGACTGACTTTTGCACTTGATTGGATCTATTTACTTAGATCTGCACCGTTTTTGCACCCTTATTTAGTCATTCTCAATTTTAGGTTACCCTCAAGAAGATCTGGGCTGCCTTGGCCCAGATCTTGCTTCTCCCGGCATGCACTACGCATTCTCGGAAGTCAAGGATCTGCCTTACCTCCAAGAATTGCACAAAGGCTACTTGACACGAACCCGCAACTATGCTCTGCGCAATCCTAGGAGATAGTGCACAGTCCTGCCCACTGGGATTGAGCAATGCACGGTTTTAGATAACAACCTAGCCTGACTAAATTGCACATTCCACAGTTCTAGTCCATAGTCAGCCTCCTTGGACTATGCATTGTGTAGTTCCAGTTAGTAGCAGGCCTCACTTGCAGCTGGGACTCTACAATGCATAGTTCCAACCGACAGTCTGCCAGCCTCTTAGAATCAATGATGCGTAATCTTGCCCAAGAGTCACCCAATTTTCTGCATGATTGATTCTCGAGTTGGTTTATGTTTTTAGCTAACATTGGCTTGGCCTTGAGTGTCTTATCTGTCTCTAGGTACAATGAGTGTTGAGCAGCTTCTCATCATTACAACTGACATGGCCTCCAAGAGAGCTGGATCAAAGGACATCGTTGAAAGTAGTACTGGATGTGGTTGAACAAGTGTCTATGAGCTTTCCTATTTATGTAGACACACATCTGTTCATTGAGAAAGACATCAATCACATGGAAATACATAAACACTATATTCATAGTTAATTTAGAGGATAATATGGAGGATTTTCATGTCTATGTCAACATTTATAAATCGGGATTGTATAAGGTTGTGTGCAGGTATCCCACCTTCCTATGCACAGACATGATCCACTAGATTGCCTCACACACTGATCTTGAGACAATGATAATGAGTAGTGTCAGTGGAGAAGAGCTTGCTACCTTTAGGATGAAATATTATTAGAAGAGTATCATTGTCCGCAGCTGGTGAACAAGATGGATGCATTGTTCTACACTCCAACATTAGCGCGAACATAAGAGACATCTTGAAGTGTTGGGTAAGGGAGCCATCAAAGTTTAGGATGACAACCAACCAAATATACAAGACAAAGACACTTAGGAAGACTTACCAAATATTGGTCATCTTTTCATGTCGCTTATATGTCCAAGAGAGTACGAAGACCTTCCCATAGAGTTAGGTTGTTATGTTGGATCAGTTGGCAAGTGAATGAAAGCCTTTCAACTAGTTCTACATATTGACTCTTTAGCTCAAAGTGCATGTATAGAATTCCTGGAGCTCGATGTAATCTATGCTTGTTAACCGTTTCTTGGAATGGGTTGGGCATGGACACCTTTAGAGAATGTTGTAAACGTATATTGCAAGTTTCTCTCAGAATGCAGCTATCGAGAAGTCATGGCTAGACTATTTGACCACTTCATTGCCCCTCTATACATGATGATATTTGAACAAGATCCACCTTGCATGTCCCAGGTAGCAATGGAGGCGTTTCTGAACATTACAAATTGGTACACCTCACCTGATGGCACATTCATTAGGATGTAGAGCGCGGAGAAGGCTCCGCATTTGTTGCCAAAGTTTTCCATGGACAAGCAGATCATGCAAAAGGTTGTATACCACATCTCGACCGGGTTATTAGTTGGATTGCATAGGAAGAAGAAGGCACCATGGCCTATGCTTCCTTTGCGGACTGGGTTGTATACAATCTAAAGTTTGAAAGAAGCAAATGCCAAGGGCGAGGACTTCCAGAAATTTAAGTTCAACACCAAGCGTTTCAATCTGTACGATCCACATGGATTATGCAGGGGCCACTATATGAGAGTGTACTATCCTTGGATCCATGGGGAGTGTCATTGGCCACAAGAAAACCCTTCGAGATATTTCTATACTCCTCTAAGTTTAATGAACTAGTCTGCATGGAAGTAGAGTGGCTAGTAACACTCAAGGCAGTAGCACCACAAGGAGCAACAAAAATAGTAGCAGCAAGTAGCAAACTTGCACAAGACAAAGGCAAGAGGTGAATTTCCAAAAGCATAGAGGCAAAGAAAAGATACAAGTTTAAGGAAGATCCATTTTTTGAGAGAGTAGATTTGGAGATTGAGGCACAGAGGCAACAACACGAGAGGAGAGGAGCGTAGAAAAGAAGAAATAAGAAAATACTAGAAGAGCCAGAGAGGAAGTTGCAGGAAGTAGAGCATAAGCTCAAAGAAGAATAAGAGTTGCACAGAAGAGAGTAGGGAGCACAATAGGGGCAAGAACAAGAATAGGAAGGGGAGGAAGTGAAAGGAGCATAGGTAGAGAAAACCATGTTGATATAGGTTGAAGATTCAGATCCACCAATAGCAAATGGTGAACAGGGTGAGCAACCATAGGAACAAGAACTTGCTTAGCAGGATGACCCGATAGTTGAATAGATGGAATAAAAGATTGAACAGTCGGAACATGATCAAGACACTAACATCATGCCAAAATCAACTGAGGCCATCCCACAAGATTCACCAGTTATAGTAGCAGAGATAGTCCCAAGTGAACAAGGGGGTACCATTCTCCTTGAGGATGATCGAGGAACATTGTACAAGCATGCAAAGCACACATCCTGGGTGAGCATGTATCACTTGCAAACTTTGAAGAAAGGGTGATTGTGTCAGATGTGCGAAGACATCCATCTACCTTGGTCGATGCTACAAAGGCTTATGCCGAAGCCACGATCTGAAGTGTGAAGTTCTTGATAGTAGAAAATGAGAGCATGGCTAAGGACTTGCAAGCAGATAGGCAGAGAGAGGAACAATCAACAGAATTTGCTAGAGCAGAGATGAAGAAAGTGATACTTATTGAAGTTTCGGCTCTTGAGATAGTCATGTGGAGATTGTATGATAGGTTCATCACCATGAAAAAGCATTTTTCCATCTACATGGTTATCATCAGCAATGCATCAAGATAGCTTGCACACTCATATACATACATGCCATTGTTGATCATGTACAAACATGGACAATCAGGTACAAGTGAGCCCTGATTCACTTTCACAAGATGATGAAGCCGTTGGTAGAGTTCATCAAGGCACGCATCTGGAGTCTGATCCGGAACTATGACGAACTCCCACCGCTCATCACCAACGTTGAGGCTTCGTAGGCATGGTTATTCAAGAGTTTGGATTTCGTGGTGAGAAATTACGACACCCCGTCAATTGGAACACTCACCAAAGCCAAAGAGAAGAACCAAGTCCGACTGGATCACAACATGTACTTTGATCAGTTGATGCACATTGACACCAACACAGATTTGTAGATTAACACAGAGAACATGCAAGGATATGTCACCAATCTGACGATGCTCAAGACTAAGCTACGCATGTTACAGGATGAGTTGGACAAAGGTTCTAGATTAGTATACCCAGAAGTGATGGAGGCAAGAGTTCATTTCCAGAAAGACAACATCAAACAGTATGCACGACACCATTGCACAATACCAATCTTAGCATTAGTTCGTCACCAAATACCATGAAGAGGATGTTGATGAGTTGTTCTTTCTACACCCATTCGAGTCTTAGTGTCATATTATTTGGCTGACTCAATCCTATTTTTTCCCACATGGGTATATGTGGAAAATGTATTATTATTGTAAACATGATGTAAATTGAAATTCCAAGTGTCATTAGTGGAATGAAAACAGTCATATGTAATGTAAAGAGTTATGTAATGAAGTTGAATAGTCATGAGGGTAGTCCAAGAGTCATAAAGGTGAAGGTCAAGGGTCACCCCACCCTTTATTATAAATAGAAACTCATAACTCATATTTGGGAGCCAAAATTTTGCTAGGCATTGCTTAGAGAGGGCTTGAAGAGTATTTTGATGAGCCTTAGGTTTGCCATAGTGCAGAGTGAGTACATCTCTTTGGAGGAGTAGGTGGTGTGGAATGTAACATTCCACTATTGGGGCTAGTGGTTGTCATGGTTGTATCTATGGATGGAAATTTCATGTTTATATAATATAATAGATCCATCACGTCTTCATGCATATTTTGTTATTGTAGTTTGACTATTCTGGTTACTTTAGCAATGTATGTTATTTAACTTATGCATTTATGTCTGAAATAATTCATATATGATTTTATGAATCTTATTGAAGTCATGTTATTGGTTTAACCCATCACTTTGGATTGTCGACTATTCTACTTTCTAGCTTGTGATGTAATTCAACTTGTGTGTTTCTTTCAGGCTATGTACTATTACAGGATTCTAAGGGATACACTTCTTTTCCCCTTTCGTGTGTTAGGACCTCCCCATGCATCTCTCATGACTCGCCACAAGGTCACACACTTTCTTCCAACAAATATATATATTGCTTACCTCTACACACTATCAGAGTCAAGGCATAGCTTTACTACCCACTGCTGGGACTCCTACTCAAAATAGTCTGAGGTCTAGTTGGGATTTCTTACAAGGGAGATCCCGTGACATGTTGGTAGGTCCAACACCATAAACACCAAGGAAGCAGGGAAAAATATAGAGCCAACAATAGAGCTAGGAATATTTGTGGGATACAAAGAAACACCTCACAACTATTGGGTGTACTTTCCATCTCTAAGGATGATAGTGGTAAAAAGATCTGTGAAATTTTATGAGGAGAAGGTAATGGGGTGCTATCTTGAGAGGGAGATTTAGTTGTAGCTTGATCAAGAGCTTTTGGCTCCAGAGGAAGAGCCTCATAAAGTTTTGGAGTAGCCACCAGCCGAGGAGCAGAGGGTGGAGACATCCACTCAAGCAAAGACATCTAGAGAATGAAGGAAGTGAACTAGGGAAGTTGATAGATTATTACAGGATGCAAGAGAGAATGTGGGAGAACCCACAATGTGATGCAAGAAGAGGAGGCCACTAGATCAATACACTCTCTACATGGCTCTGATGAGTGAGATTATAGAGATAGAGCCATACACATTTGAGGAAGATGTTGAGAAACCAATATGGTTTGATGTTGTGGTAGAGGAATATGATTCCATTTCCAGAAACAATGTTTCAGAAATGGTCCCAAGACTAGTAGACAAATCATTGCAAGAGTAGGTGATCAGATCTTGTAAGGAGGACCTTTCAAGAGAGTTCTAGATGAAGGACATGGGACTTACGCATTATTTCCTCAGTTTGAAGGTATGGCAAGGAGAAGGGGAACTGTTTGTCTCTCAAGGATAGTATGCCAACAAGATACTGAAGAAGTTCCACATGGAGAGTAGAAAACCCATGGACACTCCTCTATCAGGTAACTAGAGGAAACAGGATGCCACTTCAGGTGAGGAAGTGGAGGCTAACATTTACAGTCAACTTGTGGGTTCACTTATGTATTTGATGAAGACATGACCAGACATGTGTTATGCAGTTAACCAACTTAGTCAAGCAATGGTTAAGCCAACCAAACTGTATTGGAAGGAAACAAATCATGTGTTGAGATACCTCAGAGGCACTACTTAGTTTGGTCTTTGGTACATACAGCAAGAGGGAGTGAAGCTTCAAGGATTCACAAATGCAGATTGGGTGGGGAGTCCATCAAATAGAAAGTGTACTTCAAGAGGAATTTTTAATGTTGGGTTAATAGCAGTTTCTTGGTATGTAGGGAGATATGTGGCACTCAGCTCAGCAAAAGCGAAGTAAATGGATGCAAGTCAAGTGGCATTTGAGGATATCTAGATGAGAAAGTGTTGGGCATAGCCCAACTTGGTCCAAGTTTTGGGTCAAATACTCTGCATTTTGAGGAGTGGAGCGCGCAGAGTAGGTGAAGTTTTATTCATCACACAATGTTTAGGAGCTTTGGGGTGGCTCAAAAGCCCCTTGTTTTGTAATGGATTTCAGGTATTAGTCATGGTTTTGTTGAATCTATGGTATACGGACCATGGTTTTTGTAATGATGTAATGTATATAAGGAGATGTAATACTTTGTAATAGAATAACATGATAATAGAATATCATGAGCAACTTAAGCCTTTGTATTTTAGTCTACATTTTTGGGAAGGCTCTACAACTTATTGCGCGGAGGCCTAGAAGAGTTTGCATGATCTGAAAATGGAATGTACTTGTTTAAGGGTGCAAGATATCCATTTTCCATAATTTCAAATGTGAGTTATACACTCCAAGTGACCTCTAAAAAGGTGAAAACTTTTTATTTCTTATACAGAGATACACTGTAGGGGCATTCACCGTACATGTCACCTCTAAAGAGAGGATGAGTTCCAGAGGCTACCTGGCCCTCTACAGGCTCTGCCTAAAGAAATAACAAAGTAGAAACTTAGAAGTATTTGACATACACATACATGAAGTTTGATGTCTTGCGGAATAAGGCAAATAACTTTTTGCAGCTGAATAGGTGATTATGTGTGTATGCAAGTTATGTATATTTTCTATGTTACACTTTATATCAATTTTGTTTAGCATGTCATCTTCAGCAAATAAAGACATCAAAATGATAAAGCAGTTCACCCCTTCTGGGCTACATCTACTGGACCAAGCCTCTCCAACTAGGCTTGTCCTCTTGTATTAAAAATACTACAAAGGCTAATACAAGAATATGAGTGTCTCAAAAGAAATATCTGACTGTAAATACAGAATCAGAAGATAGGAATTAGCTAAACATGCTCTTTCCCAAGCACTAAACAGTGAAATTGTACCTTATACAGTACTTCCCCAATTGGCCATGATGGCTCTTTAGACTTTCATGGAGAATTTCGAGGTGAAGATGACTTCAATTGGTTCTGAAAACTTTTCCATTAGACTCAGAAGGTCGAAAATAGCAGACATAGGCTTTTGAATCACCAAAAATGGATGAACACAGCCCCAAACAGCTCAAGCACTGAAATGGCCCTAGTGGCCCTGAAAGCTTCCCTGAAGCTAAACATTGCCTCAATAGGAAAAACGAGCTGTAGAAATGGATTAAGAATGCTGAAATCCTTCAGGAATGACCTTTGTTCCACATTCAATGGCTGCACAATTCCCAATGCAGCTCCCAAACTGATTTGGCCTTGGTGGCTCCTGGAACTTCCACGAAGCAAAAAAACCTACAAATGACCTCAGATGTCTGTGAAACCTATGCCAATGGCTTAAAAAGGTTGAAGAGACCCAAAATAAAATAAAAAATCGTCCAAAACGGACTTTCCTAGCCAAATTTACGGCTATTTACTCCCAACTGCCAGTTGCCCTTGAAAAACTCCAGTTAACTTTAGTTAGAGCCAGTTAGGCCCGCCAAATATGGCGGTCCGCTCAAATTTGGCGCTCCGCCAAAATTTCTGTCAACTGAACTGCCAGTTAATGGCCAGTAAATCCTGCATGTGACCGGAAAAATCAGCTGGTGGTTTGCATTGGTTTTCATGCAAGGCAGTTTAGTTAAACGGGCGGTTAGGGTGAAGCCCGCGGTTCTGGGCATATGGGCATATGGTATGGGGGCTGGCCCCCTTCAGGTCCCACCAAAAGTAAATTAAAAACTCTTATAGAATTTCTGCCGCCATTCACACAAGCTCCAACCGTATGGTCTAACGGTAAGGCGTTGGAGTGTTATGACATAGGTTGTGTGTTCAATCCTCCATCCGCCCACAAAATTTTAAACAACGCAGATACCCTTGCTGATGTCACCTTGGTCCACGTGGCAGCCTCTGGGCCTGCCACGTGACATTTTTCCATTCGCTTCCCAAAAGGAATATTCTGTGGAATATTCTTTTTTTAATTTTTTTGAAAAATTCAAAAATTAAGGGTTATTGGGCAATTTTGTTTTTGGCATAACTTTCTCATACGACGACCGTTTTTTGAACCATTTGCGACACTAGAATTAGGAGGATGAGATTTATCTGGTCATTTAGGTTCGAACCAGTTCTGAGCACTTTCAGTTTTGA
>APFE031222771.1:104816-121740 GCA_000404065.3 Pinus taeda
CCTCTTGTATTAAAAATGCTACAAAGGCTAATACAAGAATATGAGTGTCTCAAAAGACATATCTGACTGTAAATACAGAATCAGAAGATAGGAATTAGCTAAACGTGCTCTTTCCCAAGCACTAAACAGTGAAATTGTACCTTATACAGTACTTTCCCCAATTGGCCCTGATGGCTCTTTAGAATTGCATGGAGAATTTGAAGGTGAAGATGACCTCAATTGGTTTTGAAACCTCTACCATTAGACTCAGAAGGTCGAAAATAACAAACATAGGATTTTGAATCACCAAAAATGGATGCACACAGCCCCAAACAGCTCAAGCACTGAAATGGCCATGGTGGCCCTGAAAGCTTCCCTGAAGCTAAACAGTGAGAAGAATACCTCAACAGGAAAAACGAGCTGTAGAAATGGATTCGAAATTCTGAAAACCTTCAGGAATGACCTTTGTTCCACATTCAATGGCTTCACAATTCCCAATGCAGCTCCCAAACTGATTTGGCCTTGGTGGCTCCTGGAACTTCCACGAAGCAAAAACACCTGCAAATGACCTCAGATGGTTGTGAAACCTATGCCAATGGCTTCAAAAGGTCAAAGAGACCCAAAATCAAAAACAAATTCATCCAATATGGAATTTCCTAGCCAAAGTTATGGCTATTTACTCCCAACTCCCAGTTGCCCTTGAAAAACTCCAGTTAACTTTAGTTGGAGCCATTTAGGCCCGCCAAATATGGCGGTCCACCCAAATTTTGTGCTCCGCCAAAATTTCTGCCAACTGAACTGTCAATTAACGGCCAATAAATCCTACATGTGACCGGAAAAATCGGCTGGTGGTTTTCATTGGATTTCATGCAAGGCAGCTTAGTTAAACGGGCGGTTAGGGTGAAGCCCGTGGTTCTGGGCATATGGGCATATGGTATCGGGGCTGGCCCTTAGGGGCTAGCCCCCTTCAGGCCCCGCCCAAAGTAAATATAAAATCTTATAGAATTTCCGCCGCCATTCACACAAGCCCCAACCATATGGTCTAATGGTAAGGCGTTGGAGTGTTATGACACAGGTTGTGTGTTCAATCCTCCATCCGCCCACAAAATTTTAGACAACGCACATACCCTTGCTGACGTCACCTTGGGCTACTGGGCGGCCTCCGGGCCTACCACGTGGCATTCTACCATTCGCTTCCCAAAAGGAATATTCTCTAGAATATTCTATGGAATATTCTGTGGAATATTCTTTTTTTTTAATTTTGAAAAAATAAAAAATTAAGGGTTATTGGGCGATTTTGTTTTTGGCATAACTTTCTCATACGACAACCATTTTTCAAACCATTTGTGGCACCAGAATCAGGAGGAAGAGCTCTATCTAGTCGTTTAGGTTTGAGCTAGTTCTGAGCACTTTCATGTTTGACAATTTTACGACACTTGGTCCTGAGCTCCTGATCATTGCAACTGACTGTGCATACCACCTACATATGGGTGTGTAGGTTGAAGAATTATATTTATTGAATATCTATATTACTAAAGAAGAATTTTTGCGAAATATTGTGTATCTTTCTGTGTTCATTATCTGTTGTTGTTATTATCATTTTGCATGCTTTTTATTGAATTGTGCAGAATAATACATGTTATACTATTTTTTTTATTTGATGCGATCAGAGTAATTATGTAAAGTTAATCATTAGCTCAAAGTGATTCAGGTGTACAAAGTTGTAGGTAGGTAGAAACATAAGTAAATACACAGACACAACAATGCGCATATGCCTTTGCTACAGAAACCTGGTTCTGCGACCTCCCATAACCTCTTCGTGAGACTGCGATATGATTTCAAGTTGTTTCTGAAAGGGCTAGTGGCTGATGGTTTTGTTGGTGTGAAACATGCTTTGAACCTGGGTCAAACCCCTATTACACAGTATTTTGTTACACCTCCTGTTCACTTCCTATTCAACATCCCGAAGTGCCAAAATGTTGACAACTATGAAATGTACTCATCATGAAACACATATTGAAACATCCCTTATGAATGGAAGAAAAGCTGCCCTGAGTCAATTCTAGAGAAGGTTGACTGAAACCCTAAATTTCAATATCAACACTCTTTGCTGCTGCTGTCACTCACTACATCGTGGGTTTCAATTGTTTAAGGTTGCCCAAGAGTAGTGAAATTTGGAGCCAATTTCCCATGGCATAGAAGATATTAGAGCTTAATCAGACCCTCTCCAGTGGCTAGTGCTTAGAAAGAGCTTTCCAATGGTATATAAAAGTCCAAAAATAGATTCCTGGATTAGAAGTTATAGCTTGTTGAAGATTTCCTTCAGAAAGACCAGAAAACCAAGAAAATGGCTAAGTATGAGGGCATCTTGCAATCCCACATCTCAAAAATCAGTAATCCCACAGTCATAACAAACTCTAAAACTTGTGTGGGCTGATCTTACGATATAGTGTGAAATCGTTGGGGGAGGGCCGAAAAGGTTAACAAAGGAAATGTAGAACCGAAATAAGAGTGGGTGGCCCCGCATTTCTCTCTCCTCCATGTGGCAGAATCCCGCATCTCGGCGAACCCGCAATACCTCAATCACAATAGGCCCTGCATATCGCAATCCTGTGTATCGGCATACCGACAGATCCAAGGGTTTCCCCTCTAAAAACCTTATGGAGAGCGATTGTATGATGTAGTGTAACATCGTCGGGGGAGGCTCAAGAGAATTAACAAAGGAAATGAGGAAAAAAACAAGAGTGGGCCGCCCCTTTCTCTCTCCTCCATGTGGTGATATCCCACACCCCACAGTCCCATAGTCTCGCATATTGGCATATTAGCAGATCAGTGGGGTCTAAATTTAAAAGACCTTGCGGGGGATGATTATGTGATATAGTGTAAAAGCTCAGGGGAAGGCTGAAAACTAAATACAAAGGAAATTCATGACAAAACAAAGGTTGGGCTACCCCTTTCTCTCTCCTCCATGTGGCAATATCCCACATCTTGTCACCTCACAGATCGGCGATTGAAACTATTAAGGGAAAAAGCTAAAGGTAAGGTGTCAACGATTGTGATATGCAGGAATCCTTTCGAATGTGATATGTTTTAGAGGTTCTACCTCAAGAGGATTTCGCGTCTGGAATGTTGGGTTGTGTTATATTGTTTCCATGACTAGCCCACACATGGGGGGGTGACGGGGGGTGGTTGCCTCCCTTATACATTGTGTCGGGCACTGCTAGGGTGTCACAAGGGTATGCAGGATTCTGGACCCTATATTAGTTGGGCAGACCTACCTATGGTTTTGTGCATGGATTTTGCACATGGTTTTGGGCGCGATGGTTTTCGGTCCATGGTATTTTGTAGATCTAGTCAAGGGAACTACGATTATGTTCTAATCCAGGGTTAATGGATTGGGGTTCATGGATGCTTCAACATGTATATATATATGTATTGTAACATTGAAAGGAACATAATGAAAAATCAATCTGGTAGTCTCGGTTTTGGGATCCAGGGAAAAATCTCTGTGTATATTTGTTTTGTGTTATGCTCTTGCCATTGTTTATTTTCCATTTTTAGAATTCGTATGTAGGTAATTTCTGCATGGGGTTAAAACTTACATTTGGTATCAGAGCTATTTTGGCTTCAAAGGGATGCCTTTTCTATTGTGGGGTTTTTCTCGGGCCTGTGGTAGACCCTATTCAGTGGGAGATCTGTGGGATTGATTCTTATGGTGAAAGAAGATGGCGAGCAGTGGAAAGATAGAGATCGAGAAATTTAATGGTCAGAGTTTTGAGTTGTGGAAACTCAAGATGGAGGATTTGCTGGTGGATAAAGATCAGTGGATCACGGTAGATCTAGGTACTAAACCAATTACAATGTTTGATGAAGAATGGAAGAAGTTGGATCAAAAGGAGAAAAGCACAATACAATTGTGTGTCTCAGATTTCGTATTGTTGAATGTATCAGGGGAAGCTATGATGAAGGCTTTCTGGAACAAGTTAGGGAATTTGTACCAATCTAAGTCTCTGGTGAATAAACTACTCCTATAGAAAAATATGTATAACCTAAGGATGAAATATAGAGACTTGGTGACAAAGCATCTGAACGCATTTAATACTATGGTAAGCCAGTTATTATCTATTGATATTAAAATTTTAGATGAAGATGAGTGCATCAATTTATTATGTTCTCTACTAGATTCGTGGGATAATATGGTTGTTGCAATAGGTAGCAATGCAATTGCATTGTAGTTTGTTGAAATGGTCTCATCCTTGTTGATGGAGGAGATGAGATGGAAAAATATGGAAAAAACAAAAATAAGTCCTCGAGTGGGAGATCTAAATCTCCAGGAAAACCTATAAAGGTGTGCTGGAAATGCAGAAAGGAAGGGCACTACAAAAGGGACTATAAATATAAAGCTCTTGAGAAAGGAAAGGGATCTGATGATGCTCATTTTTTAGAGGAAAAAACCACCTCAGATGAAGGTGGGGATGTGTACTTGGCTTCTTCTTCAAGTACACATGTAGATCATGAGGCATGGTTGATTGAATTAGGTGCATCCTTTCACTTCACTCCGCATGGAGAGTGGTTCTGTGAGTATGAGAAATATGATGGTGGTGATGTATTCTTAGGGGATGAAAGGATGCTAGAATCATTGGTCGTGGAAAAGTCAAGTTGAAGTTGCAAGGTGGAAGGATTAGAACACTTCTGGGTGTTTTGCATATTCCTACATTAGCCAAAATTTGATTTTTGTAAGCAATATGGATGATGCAAGTGTAAAAGCAATGTTTGAGAAGGATACCCACAAGATGGTTTGGGTAGAACTAGTATTGATGTGGGGAGTTCAAATTGGAATTTTGTACAAGCTGCAAGGTAGCACTGTTATTGATGGATGCAACAATTCCATGGTTCCTAAAAGTGGAGCAGACAATCTAGCGGTCTATGGAGAAAAGACCATGCTATGGCATCAAAGGCTTGGAAATATTGGAGAGAAGGGCCTTTGAATACTTCATGGTAAAGGTATGGTATAAGGTATGTCTAATAGCTCTCTGTATTTTGATTTTTGTGAAAATTGTGTATATGGGAAGAAGAATCGAGTGAGCTTCCCCTTTGGTGGCAAGAGGGCGAAACAAATATTAAGCTTGTGCACAGTGATGTGTTTGGACCTGTGATGGTTCCATCAGTGGGTACGTCTATGTACCATGTATCATTTATAGATCACTTATGAAGGAATACCTGGATATATTTCCTCAATAAGAAATCTGAAGTCTTTGACAGGTTTAAATAATTTAAGGCTTTGGTGGAAAACAAAACAGAGAAGAATATAAGGGTGCTGAGGACAAATAACGGTGGAGAGTTTTGCAATAAGGAATTTGAAGAGTTCTATAAGAAGTGTGGTATAGCATGGAATAATACTACTCCATACACACCTCAGCAAAATGGAGTTGCAGAAAGAATGAACAAGACACTGATGGAAAGGGCAAGAAGCATGCTCAGTTGTGTCAGGTTATGACAAGAATTCTAGGTAGAGGCGGTGGAGACTGCATGTTACCTAGTCAACAGATCACCTTCATCAATGTTGTAGGATAAGACTCCATAAGATGTATGGACTGGTAAGAAGCCTTCTCTTTCACATCTGGGTATTTGGATGTGATGCATATTGACATGTTCCAAAGGAGAAAAGTACAAATTTGGATAGTAAATCTGAAAGGTGCATCTTTACTAGGTATAAGGATGGTTTAAAAGGTTATAAGCTTTGGAACCCAGTAACAAGGAAGGTTGTGTACAATCAAGATGTGGTGTTTTGAGAGGTGAAGTATGTTATTAAACATGAAGTCCTACTAAAGGAACTTGAGAAGATATAGTTTGAGCTAAAGGAGGAAGAATCAGACTCTACAAAAAAAGAGGAATCAGAAGATGAAGAACCACAAGCTCTGGTTGTTAAAATATCAATTCGAGAAAGAAGGAAGCCAGAAAGGTATAGTCCATCTTCTTTCTGTCCAAATTTTTCTTTATCTATTACTAATGATGATCCCAAAACTGTGAAGGAAGAAGTAGATTTAGAGGATGGAAAACTCTGGAAAGAGGTCATGGTTTATGAAATGGCATCTTTGCACAAAAATGAGGCTTGGGATCTGGTGGAGTTGTCGGCTGGAAGGAAACCAATTGGTAGAAATGGGTTCAAGAAGAAGATGAATGCAGAAGGAAAGGTGGTGAAATACAAAGCTCAGTTGGTAGCAAAAGGTTATTCCCAGGTGTCGGGAATTGATTTTGGTGATATTTGTTCTCCTGTTGTCAAGGTAGATTCTATTAGATTAATTTTATCTATTGTTGCTGATTTTGATTTTGAGGTAGAACATGGATGTGAAGACATTATTTATTCATGGGGATCTGGAAGAAGAGATATACATGGAGAAACCTGAAGGCTTTGCAGTGAAGGGTAAGAAAGAACTGGTATGCAAGTTAAAAAAATCTTTGTATGGGTTAAAACAATCATGAAGGATGTGGTAAAATAAATTTGATACATTTATACAGGGACTTGGCTTCACCAAAAGTAAATCATATCACTATGTGTATTTTAAATTAATTGGTGTCCATGTTATTTATCTGGTCTTGTATGTGGATGATATGTTGCTGGTTGGAAATGACAAATAATTATCCAAGATTTGAAGACCAAATTGTCCTCCATATTCAACATGAAATATCTTGGTGCTACAAACTATATTTTAGGCATGGAAATTAAATGAGATTGGGCAGAGAGGAAGCTTTGTTTAAACCGGAGGAAGTATGTCAAGGCAATACTGCAGAGGTTTAATATGCAACATAGTAAACCTGTGAAGGTTCCTATTCCTGTAGGAGTAAAGTTATCGGCTGAACAATGTCCCAAGACACAAGAAGAGGAAGAGGACATGTCCCATTTTCCATATCCAAGTTCATTCGGTAGCCTAATGTATATGATGGTATGTACTAGACCAAACATTTCACATGTAGTGGGAATATTGAGCAGGTTTATGTCAAAACTAGGGAAGGAGAATTGGACAACAGTGAAGTGGGTTTTCAGGTACTTGCATGACACTAGTGATTATGGTTTGTGCTAGCAAGGAAGACCAGGATTGGACAAAGTTTTGAAAATCTGTGGCTTTGTTGATGTAGACTAGGCTGTAGATTTGGATCAGATAAGATCTACAAGTGGATATGTGTTTAACATATTTAGAGTTGTAGTCAGTTGGATGAGTAGGAGACAATCTGTAGTGGCACTTTCAACTAGAGAGGGAGAATACATGGCAACCATTCATGAAAGAAAGGAAGTAGTTTGGTTGCAGAGATTGTGTTCAAGTATGGGGTTAGTACAAAAAGCTATAAGGATAGACTGTGATAGCCAAAGTGCAATTTTCTTGACAAATAAACTTGCTTCTTGATAAAGAACCCTTGAGGGATGTGGTAGAAGACAAAATGGTGTTGTTGGTAAAGGTGGACACTTTAAAGAATACTGCAGATGCATTGACAAACTCTGTGAGCACTGAGAAGTTCTCTTCGAGTAGAGAAATAATGGGCATTGTAGGGTTGTATCAATGACTAATATCTCTTTTGGAAATAAAACAACAAGTGGTAGAATGTTGGGTTGTGTTATATTATTTCCATGACTAGCCCATGCGTAGGGGGTGGTTGACTCCGATGTACTTTTCGCTAGGCATTATAGGGGGGCGGTAGCCCCCCTACATGGGGTTCAGGGCAACGACCCAAGATTTTTTTTTTTGGACCCTATATTATGTGGGCGGACCTACCTATGCTTTTGTTCATGGATTTCACACATGGTTTTGGGCACGATGGTTTCGGTCCATGGTATTTTGTAGATCTAGTCAAAGGAATTATGGTTATGTTATAATCTAGGGTTAATGGATTGGGGTTTATGGATGCTTCCACATGTATATATATGTATTCTAAAATTGAAAGGAACATAATGAAAAATCCATCTGGTAGTCCCGATTTTGGGATCCAGGGGAAAATCTCTGTGTATATTTGTTTTATGTGTTATTCTCTCCTCATTGATTATTTTATGTTTTTAGAATTCCTATGCAGCTAATTTCTATACAGGGTTAAAACCTATAGAGACTTTCGTCCCATGCTATGGAAAAAGGTAAAGGTTAACCCTCTCCTGAAGTGCGATTGCAATGTCTTAGGTGGGCCCTATCCAACAGATCAACGATTGCAAGTATCTAGGGAAGAAGCTTAAGGAAAAAGCATGGTAAAGTGATGATATGTGATATTTTGCGATACAGAGGAGGAAGGGCCGTGCATGAGAGACTACGTTGTTACACTGTAATACATATCACCCACCACATCAAGGCATCGATAGTGTAGGATAGATGTTTAAAGGGTGTGATGGGTCAGCAGCTATGGTTTTAAGAGGAACATGTGGTGCACTCAAAGCATGGGATGGGCTGATCCAGAAAAAGCCCACTGTGACACGGGTTTGGGAGCCAGCACCGAATGAATTAAAGGAAAAAAAATATAGAGGTGGGTGAAGCAATGTAGGAGGCCATACCTTAAGTAGAATAACTCTTGCAGTAGAGACATGCAAGGAGATATTTGTATATTTTACATCTTATGTTTATTTATTTGCAGTATTGTAACGTGCCTCCTTTCAATGAGGCTTCTTATTCTATAATGTTTTGGGCCACAGAGCCATATCTAACTGAGATATCTAGTCAACCTAACAACTAAGACTAGGCGAGAGATATTTTTTTGTAATGAATGTTCTTGCTCCCCTCTCCAGATAAATAGGGGAAAGAAATACTTAGAAAAGGTTAAAAACTTCTATAGAAAAGACTACACGCTATTTTCAGACTGTATCTCTTTGTAATATAGATATTTTTCAGAATATTAATGAAACAATGGTGATTCCCCCTTCAAGTATTACAGTATGTGTTCCCTTTGTCAAACTCATTTTTGTGTTCATGCTTCTTCCATGAATTCATGCAATTATAGTTGCTAGAAATATTTCAAGTTCCCTCACGGATTCATTAGTATCTACATGTAAATGAAAATTCCTGGAACTGTTTCACAGATTCATTTGTCTCAACATTGTTTATGAATATGCATGTTTGGACTATTGAAATTATATCTTTAAATCTGCAACACATGAATCATATCTTTCAATTCCTCCATTCATTATTTCTACTTGTAACTCAAATAAATATAGAAATCCTTAATGCCTCAAGCTCTAGGTGTTAAGTGTAGAATGATTGAAGCCTTATGCTCTATGTGATGAGCTTCTCCTTCTCCCGGTCCTCTCTCATCTTCTCCGTAAAAGCTTATTAAGCTATAATACCTTGAAACACTCAGCCTCCACTATTTTTATGCTTAGTTATGAGATTTGAACATGTGGGGAAGTACCATAAATCCATGTTTTATTTCTTTGGATAAATGAACCAACCCATTCCCTATATATATATGTATCTATAGAACATAAGCGATGTCTCCAGTTTCCTGTAAATCAATTGAGCCACACCAATTTAGATGTGCCTAGGCACTAGCCTTGTAAGCAATCCAAGGCTGTCTCTTGGAGGTACGACATATTTTAGTGCCATTATCGGGGATCGTATAGAAGAATTTTTTCCCCTGGAATACGACAAGTTGAACACTCTTTGTATAGCTGAGTGAAGTTTTTTCTGATTGCATTCACATCACCTTGGAAATTCCACGCCCCCCTCATTATCATTGATAACCCTAGATTTTAAAAGGCCTCATACTTGCTCAGATACATCCTAGTAGAAAGCCCCATTTGTATCTAACCCTGAAAAATTAATTTCCATGAAAATCTGGAAAGAGAAAACTTCCCCAGAATAAGCTACCATCTCACTAGCCTTTGAAGTTCCCTCCTCCAGTTCTCATCCTGCTGCTTCTAATTATTCAGGACTTACTCCTAAGGCCCTAACATACCCTCTTTCCCCTCCAAAAATTGTGGTCTTGAAACCGGTTCCTCAAGAAAATTTTAATACCCCTCCTCTAATCTAGATGGGTCTTTGAGGATTTTTGCTAAATAAGTATGCACCTCTTGATCTACCTTAGCCCTTAAGTGTTATGCCCCAATATTACCTTAAGCTTATGCCTAGATTCAATGGGGAAGATGAAAACACATCGCAAATACACATATAAGCCTTCTGTGATTTTGCTAAGAACCTGAATGTGGAACGACTGGATTTGGTCATGAGACTTTTTTACAAAGTCTTGATGGAGAAGCTAGAAAGTGGTTCAAAGGCCTACCAAATGCCTCCATCACTACCTAGGAGGAGCTAGAAAATGATTTCACCCATAAATTGGGAGAAAGGAGGAATCATGAGTACCTCCTCATTGAGTTTAATTCCATAAGAAAAAATATGAAGGAGGATACTTCGAAATTTACCAAAATATTCAATAAGCAGTACAATAACCTGTTAGCTGAGGTAAAGCTTCCCCTAGCTACAACTCATGTCGTTTTCTTGGGATCATTTGATTCCGATGTTAGATTTACCTTGAGAGAAAGGAAGTCTCCCACCCTAGACCAAATTTAGATTGATGCTCTTGAAGTGGAAGAAAATCTGGTTTCGGCAGGGAAGTCGAGGGTAAAGCAAGAACCTACTGAACCCAAAAGAGGGAAAGAAGAGACATCCTCCTCTGTTCAAGATGGAGAATCATTAGACCCAAAGTGGGACGATCTAGATATACTCATTAAGAGTCTATCACAAAAGGTTGGAGTGCTGAAAATTGAGAACAAGAAATTGTCTAGACAGAATGATCAAGTCAATAATTGGGGCTATAACCCACAATATAGAAGGCCTCCACTGTAACTACTTCCAAGGGAAACAAAGGAGAAGCTTGATGAGATCCCTCATCCCTTATACTTGGAAGATGGTCCTAATGAACAATCGTCAGATAAACAAGAGATGCAAGGAAATATATATTCTGGTTTTGTTGAAGAAGAACATGAGAATATGGCTCACTAGGAGGCCAATCACCATAGAGAAGTAGAAGCAGAAGAAGATGAGGAAGATATGGATTATTATTGCAAAAAGTTTGCAGAGTTCATGCAAGCGTAACTCCAATGTAAATATAGTCTAATATCTTCAGAGAAGAGGTCAAGGGAACGAGAGAAACAAGAGGGAAATGCTCCCCAAGTTGCTCCTCCAACACTAGACAAAGGGAAAGCTAAGCTCCATCCTGACCAACGTAAGATACGAGTCTCTGTAGATAAGGAAAGTGATGGTCCTAAGGGGCACATAGAAAAGGAGGCACCAATTTTGCCTAAAACTGCCAGTGGGACGGGAGAAAGAATAGAGCAAGGAGATACAGAAAAGGCCCAACCCATATTCAATCTCCAGAAGGAGCTTGAAAAGGTAAAAATTCTTGTTCCGCTGACTAAGCTTATAAATTAGCCTAATTACAAATCTCAGGTCTCTCAATTCATGCACCTAGTCACCTTTGCACCAACCCCGGATAGTTTGAACCTCCAAGAGGAGAGGCCCATGGTTGTTTTCAGGCCACATGTGGAAGAATTAGACCCTTATACCGTGCCTTTCTATGTGACTTTGGTGATCCACGACCTTTTGTTGCATAATTTCATGTTGGATTCCAGGGCCTCACACAACCTCATGCCATTATCATTAATGGAACAACCGGGTTTGGAGATCATCGGACCATACAAATACCTGTACTCCTTTGACTCTAAGAGAGTCAAGTTCTTAGGCATCATAAAGGATCTAGTGGTAAACTTGGCTCAGATCTCGGTGAAAAGTGTGGGAATAGATATAGTGGTGGTTGATCTACCTCCTTATTTTGGAATGCTCTTATCTAGATCTTGGGGTTCCAAGGTGGGTGTCTCTATCAAGCTAGGTATAACATATGCCACCATTCCCACTATTGGACGTGAGAAAAGGAGGTTGTACAAAGAATCTAGGTTTGTGAAAATTGCGACCCCAGGCAAAGGATCAAAAACGCTTTAGTGCATGTGAAGGATAGTGACATCTCTTGTCTATTCCTAGAAGAGGAAGAGACCTTCCTAGAGGAAACATCAGTACACTTGATAGGGCAGTCAAAGCACTTGCAAGAAAATGAAAACGAAGTATGGTAATTGTACTTCAACTATGAAAACTCAAAAGAGGGAAATGGAGCTAGAATATTATTGATATCTTTGGAAGGAAACCTGATGCCCCTCTCAGTCAAGCTCAAATTTGAGGCGACCAAAAATGTGGTGGAGTACGAAGCATTGCTTTTGGGGTTACAAATGACAAGACATATGAACACTGAATGCCTATCGGTCTACAAATACTCTGAGCTAGTTGTAAGGCATATTCAAGACCAATGCTGAGACAAACACCCCAAGCTAAGGATGTACCGAAATGAAGTGTGGGACTTAATCAAAATTTTCTTCATGACCTTTAACATTTAGTTTCTGTCGAGGGAAGAAAATAGGATGGCTATCTCTCTTGCGGTAGCTACAAGCAATTTCATGCTCCCATATAATACACTCATCATATATGAAATAGTAGTCAGACACAAGCCTTCAATACCTGATAATGTCAAACATTGGCAGGTATTCGAAGATGACAAGCCAGTGAAAAGATTCATAGAAGTCATTGGGGATATTTCCCACTCGATCAAGAAGAAGAAGAAGCAGAACCAGAAGCCACTTCGTGGAAAGACACAGTGGTTGGGAAAACAATTTTTCAACTAAAGGGGAACACCATCCCTTGTGGTCTTGCTCCATTGGAAATAATTTTCAATAAAGACAACATAACTTTCAAACAAATGGCCCTAGAGAAGGATGAGAAAGTTGAAGACTGCAACATCAGATCAAAGGAGGAACCCCAGATGATCAGGTTGTCCAAAGGAATCCCCTTGCAATACAAAAAAAGTATTTAGATCTATTCAAAACTTACAAGGTTGTGTTTTCTTGGTCTTATGATGATTTGAAATCATTTGATACTAATATTATTCAGCATAATATTCCTTTGAAGAGTGGGATAAATCCATGCAAACAGAAACTTAGATAGATAAATCCACTCTTACTCCCCTCCATTGAAAGAGAGGTAAATAAGTTGTTGCAGGCCAAGATCATAGTACCTTTAAGATACTTTGAGTGGGTAGCTAATTTGGTCCCTTTCTGAAAGAAGAATGGAGAGATAAGGCTATGTGTGGGCTTCTAGAATTTAAACAGGGCACCTCTAAAAGATAACTACCCTCTGCCCAAGATGGATAACATATTGCAGAAGGTAGTGGGTGCAGGCAAAATGTCCATGACTGACAGATTATCCAGATATAACTGAGTGGCAGTCCACCGTAAGGACCAGAAAAAGACTGCTTTCACCACCCTGTGGGGAACATTCCATAGGCTCTAGTGCCTCCTTCCTTCTCCTATCGTGTCATATTTGTACATCCTTCAATCCTATCCAAAATTGTTCTTAAGGGGGGACGTTAGTATATTATGACACATAGGAAATAGTTAAGTAGAACTTGGTCTAGTGTAGAGTTAGGTAAACTGTGTTTCTTTACTATTTACTCTTGTAACTTACAATTCGACGGTCATAATATGTTCTAGACATGAAGTGATCCGACAGTTCATTCTCTCCTCGGTATTACCGACACTTGATCTATGGTTTAGCACCCGATTGGTCCATGATCTCTATTTAAAGAGCATGGATGGCCATTTGTAGGTTAACCATTCATGAGAGAAGCTCATGTAAATTTTCTTGCTTTTATTAATGAATTGCCTAGCTGCGTTGGCTTAGGCCGTGGACTGTTTCCCTCTTTGATGGTTTTAACCACATCAAGAATACTGGTGTATTGATTTATGATCTATTTGTGAGCGGTGTCCTTTGGTGTTCTATCTGAGGAACTTACCCTGTAAATTCCTACATGGTGTCAGAGCAATTTGAGGGCCACATCCATTGGTGATCTAAATCTGAAGCCGATATAATTGCATCCGACTATTGTTTCCTAGATCTACTGTTTTTGACTGCTTTCAGGTCGAGAGGATTGCTGTATTGTGTTAGGAGCATCTGTTCCAGTGAGGAACCCCTTTAATTTCATGTGAAAAGGTTTTTGGTAGCCCTAGCTACTTCATTTTTAAGATATGGAGGTATATAGCATTTATTTGCAGTTCTAGATATTCATGTCTCTATTTATTTCGGTTTATTTAGCTCTCTGTTTCTTATTACTAGATCTATACCTTTCATTTATGTGTATGCCCTTTGCCCTGTGACTTTGTGCAATCTAGGCAAATCAGAAATAGAAAGGAAGGATTTTTCTCATGCGTATTGTCTTTTCCATCGCACCTTAGTGTGATCATGGAAAATCATAAACATTAAGGAAAATATTTAGTTTCTGGCTAAAACTAACTTCAAGCCATAAGTTTTTTTTTTTGTATGTCCGTGTTGGGTTTTCTGGTTTTTGTTTTGTAGGCAAAAAGATATTTTTCAAGTAAGCATGCACCCCAAAGCTTCAGTGACTAAAAACAAAAAAATTCTTAAAAAAAGGGTTTTTTTTTTGTATGTCCATGTTGGGTTTTGTGGTTTTTGTTTTGTAGGCAAAAAAGAAGCTTTTTCAAGTAAGCACGCACCCCAAAGCTTCAGTGACTAAAAAAAAAAAAAAACCCTTCCTCTTTTCCAAAATTTACTAACCTTTTAAACTAGCTCACTTGGTCCAAAGTTACTTTATGAGAATAGAGGTCTCGAGTTCAAGTCTTTCTTTATTTTGAGTTACTTTTTCAAAAATCACAAGTAACTTATGTTTTAAAGCTACTTTATGTAAAAGTGTTCTCACCCATTATAAAAACTGAGTCACTTATAATTCTGTTGGGTCCCTATAATACTAGTGATTACCCCATTACTATTGTAGTTGTATCCCTTATTAATATCGTTGTGCCCCTATTGTCCCCATATTATTATTATTGTACCCCATAGAATCCCTCTATTGTTAATTTTGTGGCTTTATATTATTATTGTTAGGTCGGCTGGGTTATATTGTGACTCCTTAGACTCCTATATATAGAAAGGAGGTTTTGTCATTTGAATCATCCAAGAATTTTTCATTTATGTAATGTAAAGGAGGTTGCCCCCTCAAAGAGGCTGAATTTTAAGACGTTGATCTATCTTTTCTATCCTTTTTTTTGCGCTGGTTTCATAACATTTGGTATTAGAGCTTTGGATTCTAGGGCTTCCCTACTCCAAATAGGTCATCGTGGCATTTTAAATATAACTTTTTTTTGCAATGTTTCAGAAGCTAAAAGAAAAACCCATTTGAAAATAAATCACTCTAAACCTTGGTTCTAAATTTCAGAGCTTTTCGCGCTATATTTGCGGAGATATGATCTGAGGAAGTTTGTCTTTTTTGAAGACTCCTCAATTAAATTCCAAACAGGCGACCTGGGGAAAATCATCATAACTTTCTCTCTGAGCATCAGATTGAAATTTCGTAAGAAGGTATACAAAGAGGATGGACTGTAGTTTCTTTTGTATATTTTTTAGAGCCAAAGGTTGAAACAGTGATTCATGGTATGTTTTACAAGTTTGCTCTACTGAACTAGTCTATAATCCGGTGACTTTGGGATATTTCACATAACTCTTCCTTGGAGAATCCAATTTGGATCAGACTGGTGGCATTGGAAAGAGGACATAGAGGGCTAATGTAGGTTGTAAATTCCGAAATGGATGATCTGAAAGCACAAAGATACATCAGAGGCAATATCGAGCTCCTATAAAGTGAAAAAAGGTGTGTAGATTTTTTTAAATTTTTGCTTAAGCTTGGTTTGAAAATTTATTTTGAAGGAATTCAAAGGGCATAGTAGAGTATTATTATCGGTAACTGATGCCCCGAGGAAAGAAAATGCAAACACCTAGTAAGGAACCTGAAAGCTCTAGCATGACTCATGAAGAAGAGGAAGAAATGCTACATGATATATCAAAATTACAAGACCAAGTGCAAAAAATGTCAGCCTCACAAAAGCTAACAGAAGCTAAGATAAATGGCATGGAATCTAAGATAAAGGGCATGGAAGCTAAGATGGACGATTTGAAGACGAATTTGAAGACAGACATGGTAGATTTGAAGATATATTTGAAGACAGACATGGCAGATTTGACAAATTTTCTACAAGAAATACTTACTAATGATGAAAAGGTAGTAAAGGAAACTCGTGATGCGAAGAAAAGAAATTTTAATCATGATTTCATAGACTCTAATGTGGGATCGAAGACCCACCATATTCTAAAAATAGATATGAGGAATTTTGATGGCAAGGATCCCACAACATGGATATTAAAGATGGAGCAATTTTTTGATCTCAATAATGTGCAAAACACACAAAAGGTACGTATTGCAACTTTATATTTGGAACCAAATCAGTTTTTATGGTATCAATGGCTTTGATCTCGTAAACAAATTATCATTTGGGAAATTTTTACGGAATGATTGATAGCACATTATGAGGATACAAAAAGCAACTCTTTTTTGAGCCAATCGATAAGTCTCAAACAAAAGGGTTCAATAATGGAGCACATTGAGGAGTCCCAAAAATTGAACATAAGGGTAAAAAATATTCCAGAGGAGCATAGGATTGATGTGTTCATAGGGAATTTAAAAGATAATATCCAACATGATGTTCGTCTTTGGGAACCTGATTCATTAGAGAAGGCATTCAGGTTAGCAAGAAAAATGGAAAGAAAAAAAATGGCAACCAGGAAGCATACTGCTCACAACTATAAAGATGGAAGTGTTGTTGCCCCTAGTCTTCCACAACCTATAGGGTTGACACCACAACAATTGGAAGAAAAAAGAGCAAAAGGGCTTTGTTATAGTTGGGATATAAAATACACTAAAGGTCATAAGTGTGCTGAGAATAAATTATTCTACATAGGTTGTGAAGAGGAAGAAGAAAAGGAGAAAGAAAGGTCAAAAGAAGAGGATATACTCCAGGAACAAAGCC